>CM019163.1:5047848-5296779 GCA_009733165.1 Naja naja
AGAAGTGCTCAACAAAATATTATGACTTATCGACAAAGGCCGCCTGTTTTCCTCTGCTTTGCCTAATGCTCTTCCTCCCCTGCTGCCTCCCCACCCCCAACTCCCCTCCCTCCCTTGGCTTCTGTGTTGCCACCCGTAATCCCCAACGCATTAAGATCAGAGGAGAAAAATCAGAAGCCTTTTGTAAATAAATCACAGCTATTTAATTTAGCCCTTTCGGGGGGGAGGAGGAAGGAGGGAGCGATCTCCTCCCCCCCCACCAGAAAGGACGTTGGAAGCCCCTCCTGCATGCCAGCTTAACACACACACACACACACACACACACACACACACAAAAAGACCTCTCCTTCAAACACGTCCAAGTCCCCAGGACAGCACAAGGCGGGAGAGGAAGGAAGGCAGGATGATGGAAATCAGAAGTGGGAGAGTTTGGGGTGGACAATTTAGTTCCAGAAACTGACACTGTACACGTGTGCAATGGTGGGATTCAAACATATTTACTACCAATTCTGTGGGCGTGGTTTGGTGGGCGTGGCAGGGGAAGGACACTGCAAAATCCCCATTTCTTCCCCACTCCACATTAACCTGCTTTCCAGCTCCGCTCTCCCGTGCAGGGCAGCAAAAGAAGACCCAGCCGATCAGCTGTGGGCGTGGCTTGGTGGGCGTGGTGTTCTGTGGGCATGGCTTGGTGGGCATTGCATGGCTTGGTGGGCGTGGCAGGGGAAGGACACTGCAAGCTTTGGTGGCTCAGGCTGTTAAATGCCTGCTCTTAAGATCCAGCTGTCTACAATTACTGTAGGCTCGAATCCCACCAGGCTCAAGGTTGACTCAGCCTTCCATCCTCTCGGGGTAGGTAAATTGAGGACCCAAGATTGTTGGGGGCAATTAGCTGACCTTGTAAAAATGCCATAGTAATAAGCAGGCATATACAATGGAATGAAGGCTATTGCTGAGCACATTGGGTTGTGCTCCAAAAATTGTAAGCGCCCTGAGTCTTGGGAGAAAGGCTGACATATAAAACATGGCTTGCTGGGCATTTGCATGGGCGTGGCAGGGGAAGGACACTGCAAAATCCCCATTCCCTCCCCACCCCACTAACCTGCTTTCCAGCTCCCTTCTCCTGTGCAGGGAAACCAAAGAAGACCCAGCCGATCAGCTGGGACTCAGTGGGAGGCAGAGAATAGATGGGTTGGTGGAGCCAGTCAGAGGTGGCATTGGCCGGTTCTCCGAACTACTCAAAATTTCCGCTGTCGGTTCTCCAGAACTGGTCAGAACCTGCTGAATACCACCTCTTCCTGTGTGTGTGTGTGTGTGTGTGTGTGTGTGTGTGTGTGTGTAAGAATTTTCCCCAGTACAGTGCCTGGGTTTCCATGTTAGCTGTAAACATTTAGTCCTCAAATAGCAGTCATCTTGCATTGCTCTGGGATTCAGTCCCCTACTGGTCTTCAACAGTGCTTGGGGATGGTGTGCTCACCTTGGGTGGATCTTTTGAAGCAGAGGGTTCCAGTACTTGAGGGGCTGCCACACAGAAGAGGGGATCGACCTTTTTTCCCAAAACCTGAGAAGCAATGGATGGAAACTGGAACCAAGGAGAGAAGCAAGCTGGAATTAAGGAGACCCTTCCTCACCGGGAGGACAACCAACCAGTGGAGCAGAAGTTGCCTTCAGAAGTTGTGGGTGCTTCATCATTGGGCGCTTTTAAGAAGAGACTGGACACTCGTCTGAAATGGTCTAGGGTCTCCTGCTTGAGCAGGGGGCTGCACTAGAAGACCTCCAAGGTCCCTTCCAGCTCCATTCTGATTGATTCTGATTGAATGATTGATTGAGTTGATCCTTGAGCTGTTGGGTTGGCCCGAACTGGCATCTCATGCTAAAGCTGGGGCTAGCTTTAACGCAGGCTTCCTGCTCTACCATTTCAGAGCGCTGGCTTTAGCTGCTGGATCCCAGGCTGACCATTTTTCATGGTTTGGACAAGTTTCCATTTTTCCATTCTACCTTTCAACAACCAGCCCGCCCCCAAACGGACTTGGACGAGTGAACGGTGTTGAAATCACACCCTGGATTTGCATCCAATCTCTGCTCCTTTCTCCCGGAGGAGCAAATCGCAGGGCCTCTTGGGCAGGGGGAAGGGATCCAGGCAAGATAACCAAGAGGCAGAGAGAACCTGGGTTTGGCTGGAGAAGGCCATCCCTTCCCATGCAAATCACGCCCAAGGCTGCCCCTCCCTTCCCCCTCACGGCTGTGCTGCGTATGGCTAGAGCAGAGATATTTATGAGCACCGGCAGGAAGACGCCAATGGTTCCTGGCTCAGTAACAATAAGCTTTTCTTCTCCTGCTGCTGGCATCACCAAGCCCTCTGTAAACACCTAACCCCAAAATGTGCCTGTGGATTTCCAAAGGCAGCCTCTATTCTCCAGCTGCCAAGCAACAAAGTCACCCTTATAGGCTCTTTCCAGGAGAAATTGGGATGGAGGGGGGAGTGAGGAAGAAGAAAGGTGCATTTTCGGCACGGAGGGCCCGATCGGGGTGAGGTCTGCATGCAAAATTCAGCCGAGAGCAAAGAAGCGAAGGTTCAATCCAACCTTATAGCGGCTGCCACATTTTCGCCCCTGAAAAGAAGGCCATGTTTATAGTCCTCTGCTCTGTCACTCTGCAATTCTCACGTTGCCCGGATTGCGCAGTGCCAAGGGGTTCTCATCACTGCCCAGTTCTGGCCCGTATCCATTCCCTCGGGGTGCGGGTGGAGAAAAAAATCGACGGATTTCCAAGCCAAGGATTGGCCTGCTCAGACATTCTGTGGAGAGTCGGGAAGGACAAAATGAAAACTTATTTTTTGGTCCAGCTTTCCAGAGACTTGAGTAACCAATCCGTTCTTGATCTCTCCTTGCATTGGTCTGTGACTTACACATTCGTAATTTGCTCTAAAGGTAAAGGTTCCTCTCGCAAGTATGCGCTAGTGGTTTCTGGCTCTAGAGAGCAGCGCTCATGTCTGTTGCAAAGTCAAAGAGCCAGCACTGTCCAAAGACGTCTCCGTGGCCATGTGGCCGGCAGGACTAAATGAGGAAGGTGCACGGACTGCTGTTCCCTTTCCACCAATGTGATCCCTATTTTTCTACTTGCATGTTTCTACGTGCTTTCAAATTGCTAGGTTGGCAGAAGCTGGGACAAGTAATGGGAGCTCACTCCGTTCCGTGGCGCTAGGGATTCGAACCGCCAAACTGCCGACCTTTCTGAACGACAAGCTCATCGTCTTAGCCACTGAGCCACCGTGTCCTGTTATTTGCTCTAGTTCTCCCCAAACTCAAACAAACCCACTCTGTCTGGGTTGTCCTGAAAGCCCCCAGAATCAAGGAAGGCAAGGGGGAAACAATTCAACACAAAGGCAAGAAAGCTGCTCAAATTCTTCTGAGAAACCCATAGTTGAAGAATGGTTGACTCTGCCCAACTTCTGTTGAAAAGCCCCAGGGAATTTAACAGAATAAGAGAGTTGGAAGGGACCTTGGTGGTCTTCTAGTCCAATCCCCTACTCAGGCAAGAAACCCTATACCATTTCAGACAGATGGCTGTCCAATCTCTTCTTTAAAACCTCCACTGTTGGAGCAGCCACAACTTCTGGAGGTTAAGTCATTCCACCGATTGATTGTTCTCACTGTCAGGAAATTCCTCCTTAGTTCCAAGTTGCTTCTCTCCTTGATGAGTTTCCACCCATTGCTTCCTGTCCTGCCTTCAGGTGCTTTGGAGAATAGATTTTCATGGGGAACTGGCTCCATGAGAAAAATCAGTTGGTTCACTCTGGATTCCTCATCTGGCTTTTCCAGTTAATGACTGCCTGGAAGTACCTCAGAGAAGACATTCTGGGTCTGTTGTGTTGACTTTCCTCTCTTTTGAAGCTCCCATTTGATTTGGAATGATTGAAGCAGAGGTCTCCAAACTTGGCAACTTTAAAACTTGTGGACTTCAACTCCCAGCTGGCTGGAGAATTCTGGGAGTTGAAGTCCACAAGTCTTAAAATTGCCAAGGTTGGAGACCCCTGAACTGAAGCTTCAGGAGCTGGCTGTGGGCCCTTCAAAGCCATTTAGGTGTGAGGAAAATGCCTCCCCGCGGATCATGCATCATTCCCGTCCCCTGTTCAAGACACCCTTGCCCTCAGAGACACCCCTCCGATCAATGGGGGGGTGGCAATTTCCCCCTTCCACACTTGGGTAAGCTATGCCTGTCCAAGGAAGCTCAATCAAGTGATGACAGACACAAGCCTTCTCCCTTGCTTAAGTACCACTTCAGATGTTTCTTCATCCCCAATCCACCGTCTTCTCAAACGTCTGTAAGTATTAGAGTTAATGACTTCAGCTGCCATTGTTTATCCCCGCTGAACTCCGTCGGGAAAGCCCATCAACAGTTCAGAGAGTTTTTAGGAAGGGGGAAAAAATGGAACATGAATATCATTTTGTCTTCATGTTTACCCAGAAGAGAAAAATGTGTGCGCCCGGAGGTTCGGTTTTATGTTTCATTTCTGCTGTGCCTTTTTCCTTCCAGAAGGCGCAAAGGGGCTTACGGAAGATAATATTATTTATCTATTCATTTTGCATGTTTCTATCCCAGCGCAGTCTAAAGACACTCGGTGGCTGACCGAGACTATAAAAAACTAATTAAAACCTCCGCATCACACACCTCCAGAGAAGCAGCACCAAGCTGATGCAAGGACACAGCAAAAATAGAAGTTAGGGATAATGGGGCATGGGGATTGTGGGGTGTAGGTTGTGTGTGTGTAGGGGCATGTGTGTCTGAAAGCAACATATGAGCTGTGGTTTGAATGCAGTATTGCAGGCTAATTCTGCCCAATGCCAGCAGTTCAATCCTGACCAACTCAAGGTTGACTCAGCCTTCCATCCTTCCGAGGTGGGTAAAATGAGGACCCAGATTGTTGGGGGCAAGAGGCCAACTCTGTAAACTGCTTAGAGGGGGCTGTAAACAACCCCTGGGGTGATTCACTTTAACAACAGTGGCAAGAGCAAGTGTAAAATGAGGAAAAACCCACTGAACAACGGTCCCACCAAGGAACAGAAATCCGGGGCTCGTTTGTGGTTGTATGTTTGAGGACGACCCATATGTGAGGTCGCAGGGCGTGGGAAACACGTCCCTCCCTTTTTGTCAGACAAATCAATTCTCACAAGCTAAGAGGAGACAGGAAAACTGGGAAGCATCGATCCCTGGAAAACGGATCAGCCCCCTCCTGGCAGAAGCCTGACAACAATTATTTAAATTAAATATTATGTTTCATTAACTGGGAAAAACACAATTAATAAACTGCTCCCCTCTGTGCACACACACACACACACACACACACATTGCTTTCTCCTGTCCTTTTTTGCAATTAAATCTTGCTGCAGACCCTCGACTGCAGAAACAAAAACCTCTTTTCAAATCAGGTCCATAAGACAGGAAGCATAAAAAGAGAGGGAACGCTCGTGGACGCGCATAGGCGCATGCATGTGCTTCCGGTACAAGCAATGTGTTTTATTTCTATTTTTTTTCCTTTGGGGGGGTAGGAGCATGCCCTCCCCCCCCTTGCTCACAGAGGCCCATAATTTCTTGCAGACTGAGGACTGCATTTCTCGGAGCCCCGTAATGTGAAAGGAAAACTTTCCTTTAATTTCATTTGCATTTAAATGAAAGTAAAAACTTGCATAAGTCCAGCGAAAGGGGCTTTCCCCAAATGGTATTGAACCGCTCTGCGGCCCCTCCCAGGTTGTAAATTATAACGTGGGTCCAAATTTGGAGCCATTCTAGGGGCCACACCAGGGGTGGGATTCAAATTTTTTTACTATCGGTTCTGTGGGCGTGGCTTGGTGGGCTTGGGGTGGCTTGATGGGTGTGGCTTGGTGAGTGTGGCAGGGGAAGGTTACTGCAAAATCCCCATTTCCTCCCCACCCCACTAACCTGCTTTCCAGCTCCCTTCTCCTGTGCAGGGCAACCAAAGAAGACCCAGCCGATCAGCTAGGACTTGGGAGGCAGAGAAGAGATGGGGTTGGTGGGGCCAGTCAGTGATGGGATTTGCCAGTTCTCTGAACTACTCAAAATTTCCGCTACCGGTTCTCCAGAACTGGTCAGAACTGGCTGAATCCCACCTCTGGGCCACACTGACAATTTCTCTGGGACTGTAGGTGCCCCGTCATTCCAGGCTGCACAGCGGTGCTTGCTGATGTGGCTGTCCAGCTGTTAACAGCTTTAAAAGGTAGGCTTTTTAAAAAAAAATCTCTGATACATCTGCTAGCAAGATACAGCTTTAGGTTTATTGCTCCTGATACAGCTTAAGGTTTATTGCTTGCAAGAGAATTTGTGTAAGATGCCAGATTGTAACTCAGAGATTCTTTATGTTCATGTTATTTGGAAAACAAATGTGGAACCACAATTTATCCTGCTAATTTCTTTCTCGCCCCCAACCCCACCCCTCATGGCCCCCTGTGGCAGAACCAGCCCTGACATTTTCTCCCATCACCAGTCCCTCGCCCAAGCTGGGTGCAAGATGATGAACCTAATAAGCAGGAGCAAAAGTCAATGGCATTTTTAAAGGGCTGGAAATGGGAATGGCTGAGCGATCGGAATCAGGGGCAGCTTAGGTAATAATGAAATGGAATGGAATGGAATGGAGTGGAGTGGAGTGGAGTGGAGTGGAATGGAATGGAATAGAATGGAATAGAATAGAATAGAATAGAATAGAATAGAATAGAATAGAATAGAATAGAATAATAAGAATAGGGTAGGGTAGGGTAGGGTAGAATAGAATAGAATAGAATAGAATAGAATAGAATAGAATAGAATAGAATAGAATAGAATAGAATAGAACAGAACAGAAGCTGGACCTTTGTGGTCTTGTAGTCCAGCCCTGCTCAAGAAGGAGAACCTATACCAGAGGGAGTATTCAGACAGTTCTGACCAGTTCTGGAGAACCGACAGCAGAAATTTTGAGTAGTTCGGAGAACCAGCAAATCCCACCTTGGACTGGCTCCGCCCCCCCATATATTCTGTGTCTCCTGAGTCCCAGCTGATTGGCTGGGTCTTCTTTGGTTGCCCTGCACAGGAGAACGGAGCTGGAAAGCAGGTTAGTGGGGTGGGGAGGGAATGAGGATTTTGCAGTGTCCTTCCCCTGCCACACCCACCAAGCCACGCCCACCAAGCCACGCCCACAGAACTGGTAGTAAAAAAATTTGAATTCCACCACTGACCTATACCATTTCAGACCAGTGGCTGTCCGGTCTCTTCTTAAAAACTTTCAGTGATGAAGCACCCACAACGTCTGAAGGCAAGATGTTCCACTGGTTAATTGTCCTCACTGTTAGGAAGTTTCTCCTTAATTTCAGGTTGCTTCTCTCCTTGATTGGTTTCCAACCATTGTTTCTTGTCCTGCCCTCTGGTGCTCTGGAGATTAATTTGACCATCTCTCCTTTGTGGCAGCCCCTCAAATACTGGAACACTGCTATCATGTCACCTGTAATTCTTCTTTTCTTTAGATTAGCCAGACCCAAAATCTGCAGCTGTTCTTCATATGGTTTGTCTCCAGCCCTTTGATCATCTTAGTTGCTCTTCTCTGAACTTTTTCAAAGTCTCAACGTCTTTTTTGTAGCAGGGTAACCAAAATTGGTTGCACAATACCAGGTGTGGTCTTACTAGGGTGTTTAGCGTTACTAGATGATGCTTTTGTAAAATTACACACGAAGCTTTTAATAGTGCGGCATTCAAGAGGAGGTAACCCTCATTGTGCTGGTCTTCGGCTTCTTTCCATGGAAATGTTTGGCTTTCTGCTAAGACAACATTTGCCTATCCATCCAACCTCAAAGTTCCTGTGGAACTATCCAAGGTGCTGGATCCAATCTGAGTTGGTCACCAGGGCCAAAGGTTTAGAGGTAGTCCCCAACCTCCGACCACAATTGACCCCAAATGGATGCTGCTGAGCAAGACAGTGGTTAAGTAGATTTTGACCCATTTTATGACATGTCTTACCACAAGCCAATCACATCCATTGTTCAGTTAGTAACAGAGTTGTTAAGTGAATCTGGCTTCCCCATTGTTCTGACCCAAACCCTTTCCCAATAAAACAAACACGAACCAAAGGGAACAGAATCCTTTTAATGATTCTTACGAATCCCCGGTTAAAAGGCTGCTGCAAACTAATTAATGTTGATAAGCACAAATTTTGCCAAAACTGTGCGAGGCTGCCAAGAATAACAAATAAGAAATATTTCTCAACACAAGAGTCTTCAAATACCAACTAAGATACTGCAATGTCCACGAGGCTGGAGTTTCAAAACGTTTTTGCTTCCTGCAAAGAACGTCCGATTCACAGCTGGCTTTTATCTTCTTGAAGGAGGGGCCATTACCTTGCAGCCTTTCTCCCGAGTCGCCCGTGCTGCTGTAGCTGCTCTTTCCTATGAGCAATCCTGCATGCACACGCACTTGGCACAGGCTCCTCGGAAACATCCTCATCGCTGCTGCCAGCCCCCACAGTCTCTGAAGGCAGCAGTCCACTCCCTGATGGTCCTGGCCCCTCATCTGAGTCCTCGCTCTCCTCAGCTGTCTGCACCTGCTGCCGGCTAACCACAACACCCATGGACCTTGCTTGTCAGAAGGTCCTAAAAGGGGATCACATGATTCCTGGGACATTGCAATCATCATAAATGTGAGTCAGTTACCCAGCATCAGAATTTTGAACGTGCAATCATAGGGATACTGCAAAGGTTATCAGTATGAAAACAGGAACTTTGTAACTTTGAACAGTCGCTAAATGAAGTGAGTTTTTGGGCTCGTGTTGAAATCCATCCTCAAGGAACTTCTCTCTCCCCAGCATGTCCCAGGTCCTGTTTGATACTGTTTTCTGCATAAGAATTATCCTTTTAAAGGTGAATATGCAAAAGAAATATTTAATTTTGCATATAATTACTGCAGCAAAACTAGTACTTGCACAGTGCTGGAAAGGAGACCTTATACCAGCAGAGAGTTTAATAACCCAAAAAGTCTACGATTGCACTGAAATGGACAAACTTACTCTAAAATTAATAGAAAAATAAGACTCAAAGTACTATATAGTCTGGGAAAACTGGTACAAATGGATAAACAACAGAAACCAGCGAGTAAATAAATAAGGAAGGAATAGTATAAAGAGGTTGAAGTATGAGTAATAAACAGATATATGAAATAGTATTAGAATAATATTTGATATATAAGCACTATCTAATTAATGTGTAATGTGTATAGTGTTTTTTGTTTTTTTTAACAAATGTTTTGTATTTTATATTTTGTATTTGTCTTTTTAATATTTAATAAAGGTTTTTGGGGAAAAAATTATCCTTTTAATTTTTGCCCGATTGGCATCATTTGATTAGATGACATGTATTAGTTCTGTTGGCCTTAACCCTGTTGATTTACCTTGACTAAATGATACCTACCTAGATGGAGCTCCATCAGATACCAATGGCTTCTTTTATGAGCTCAGAGAACTCAAAACAGGTCATGTTGGCTTCTCTCTCATCCTACCGAATAGCACGAGATTCAATTCACCAAGCCAGTCATTGTGACGGCATGAATGCCTTAAAAACCTACAGCAGCCACGGCCAAGTTTATGGCTTTATGCAAATGGGCTCCCCATGTGCAAATCACCTCATTAATGATTAGCATAAAATATTCCTGCAACCACAATGGGATACATCTTAAAGTTTCTTCCTCCCTATTATTTCGAAAGATGAACACAGGAGACCAGGAGACGCGAAGGAAATAAATCGTCGGAGAGAAACGGATCTATGTGCTTGTTCTGTCTCCCTTTTATGACGGCCTACTAATAAATTGTCAACATCTGTTTATGCTTGGCTTTCATTGCTGAAGGACAGAACTGCTTCCCTCCTAAAGGAGGTGAGATCCACAGCCTATCGTCTTCTCTCTTGGTCCTGGGAATTGGTAAGAAAAAGAGGGAGGAACAGCTCTGAAAATGACCTTGTTGGCAAGAAGTCAAGGTCAACTTTTCTGCTTAGCTAGGACATTAATTGAGTGGCATTGAGCAAAGGAGGACCTTCACCAAGTTCTCTCTGGAGAGACGTTCTCCAGATGTGCATGTGGAGAAGAGAGAAACACAGTAGTGCAAATGGCTAGATTGTTCCCTAACCTTACCATCGGGATGGGATTCTACCAGTTTGGACCGGTTCTATAGAACCAGCTGTTATGATTCTGCCCAGTTCAGAGAACCTGCAAATTGTGCCCTCTAGCTGGCCCTGCCCCTCTTATGTGCTCATGTATTGCTGTTGTTGAAGCTGAAGTAGTCATTGATGGGTAGGACATTGCAATAGATAATTTTATGTACTACACTTAGGTCGGACTGAAGGCGGTGTAGTTCTAGGCTGTCTAAGCCTAAAATTTCAAGTCTGGTGGCATAAGGTATTCTGTTGCAAGCAGAAGAGTGGAGGACTCTTTTCATGAAATATCTCTGGACTTCCTTGACTGTATTAATATCCGATATGTAGTGCGGGTTCCAGACTGATGAGCTGTATTCGAGTATTGGTCTAGCAAATGTTTTGTATGCTCAAGTTAGTAGTGTGATATTACCAGAGAGAAAGCTACGCAGGATTAGGTTAACAACTCTTAATGCCTTTTTGGCTATGTTGTTACAGTGGGCTCTAGCACTTAGATCACTTGACATAATGGGGATCATCTACAAGGTCCTGTCCATTCAGCTTGTATTTTATTTTATGATTTTTTTCCAATATGTAAGACAGAGCATTTGTTTGTTGAGATTTGAAGTTGCCACTTGTTTGACCATTCTGACACATAGTCGAGGTCTTTTCGAGGGGTAGCAGTATTGTCTGTGGTGTTGGCTTTCTCAACAGGCGGAATCCATGGGGCTTGGGTTTAAATTATTCCACTCTGCCTCTCCCATGCTCCAAAGAGGATTACAAACTCAATAAGGCTGATGGTGACAGGCACTCACACCCATGCCAGAGGTCACTTGCACCGACAGACAGGAGACTCACTCCTTCCTGTGCTCGGAAGCTGTGAACAGGCAGCCTGTGCGTCACTCACACGACCCCCTGCTGCTCACAGCCAAACAGTCTTTGGTGGAAGGAAAGACATCAAGGCAAACATTAAAGACTCTGGAAATGGATCCCAGATCCCTGTTGATGTCATGTTTGGAGGGAGAGTCACACCCCT
This sequence comes from Naja naja, assembly GCA_009733165.1. Taxonomy (NCBI): domain Eukaryota; kingdom Metazoa; phylum Chordata; class Lepidosauria; order Squamata; family Elapidae; genus Naja; species Naja naja. The sequence goes on from CM019163.1 coordinate 5,059,039, forward strand.
ATATCCTGGGATGGGGTGGGTCAGGGACATGCCCTTTTTTTTATAGCTGTTCCATTCTCCCGGTTGTAAAACTACAATGAAGCCATGAGCCAAAAGTTGGTTTTTTCCAGAGGCTGCTGGATTGTTGGTTTGTCATTCTTCTTTCTACCCTTATCCCTAGAGATTCTAGTTATCCAGGCCATAGTTGTCTCAAAGTTGCTTTTTCAAAAGGCAGCTGGGCTTTTCTCATGGGAAGGAAGATGATGATGATGTTCCACTCCTCATCCAAGAAGCTTCATTGGAAGAAGAAGACATCATTGCCTTCTTTCCGGTTCTCTGTTGGAAGAACTCAAAATGAGGAACGTTGGGGAAATGAAAAAAGGAGGATGCAGCAACTTGGTCCAGAAGGACACTGATGTGAGACACACCTTGGTACATCAACCTGGCAGCTGCGTGGGTTTACAGTGGCCAAACAGGGAGGGAGAACTTCACTGGTGGGCCAAGGCTGCCTTGATTTATTGACCTAAGTTTTTATCTTACCATGTTTTCTTGAGGAGGAGCTGAAATAATGAGATTCAGTAGGATGCAGCCACGTGATGGTATGAACTGTGATGGTGGGGGAGACCCTCAGAACTTCAAATCCTGGTTGTACGTCCCCCTAGGTAGATCCATCAGAACTTGAATGGTCATTTAGAGAAGAGTTATATGTCAAGGACTACCTGTAGGCTGTAGACATCTAGTAGAAGCCATAGCAGCATAACATTGCTCGATACTCCAATCATTGTGTGACATCACAACCCTATATGCGATTGCAGACACGAATAAGGTTCAGCCATGTTTCTTAACAAACTTCACTCCAGAAGTGGTAAACACACTGGAAAGACAATCTGGTTCTACCATCACTTGTCCAGTTGCACGTCATTCTTGTGTTCACCGTGTCAGCGTTTTCATTCTCTCATCCATTCTTCCTTGCCTAGTGCTGAGTTGCAGTAGCAGCAGGGTTTTAATTACTTCCCCCTGTTATTTCTCTGAATTTACATCCTGCTTTTCCACTCAGGCCAGACGATCAAGGCAGCTAACAATGCCATCGACACCCCACACGCCCATACACAAATGGGCCAATGAGGAAAAGCAGGCTCTTGAGAACATAATTAAACACGCAACCAGGTCAATTCATTTATAGAGGAAGTTCTAGCCGATCAAAGAAAGGTCATCTGCTCTTTGAATTCTAGGAAAATATTTCTGGCTGTGGAGACAACACACACAGTGAAGCTTTGGACACCCTCCAAGTATTTGTGTTATTTTCTTCTATGGACAATAGTTGTTGGTTTGTTTTTTAAAACAAACCAAACCTATGCACCCTTTATTGCTTCCACAAGATGGATAGAGGTTGAAAAATATTGGCTTCTAGGAAACAGCGTACAAGAAGAGCCTTGGTAGCTCAGGCTGTTAAATGCCTAGCACTTAAGTTCCAGCTGCCTACAATTATTGTAGGCTCGAAACCCACCAGGCTCAAGGTTGACTCAGCCTTCCATCCTCTCGGGGTAGGTAAATTGAGGACCCAAGATTGTTGGGGGCAATAAGCTGACTTTGTAAAAATGCCGCTTAGTAATAAGCAGGCATATACAATGGAAGGAAGGCTATTGCTGAGCACACTGGGTTGTATCCCAGAATTGTAAGCAGCCCTGAGTCTTGGAGAAGGGCGGCATATAAATGTAATTAAAAAAAAAAAGAAGAATGATCCAGCTATTCTACAGTTTGGGGAACCAGGTCTGGAAAGGATGAGTCACTCTAGAGAAGATCAGAGCAGGAGATGATCCAAATGAGTTGTATGAATTATGGGACATCTGTATTGTCCCAAAGATGTTTTTTCCTTCAAAAGGCAACTGGGCTTCGTTTTTCCTTGAAGATGTTTCACTTCTCATTCAAGAAACTTCTTCAGCTTTTGTTTATGTTTCCATCCAGTCTCCCACAATGTTCTTGGAAAAGCACGGTTCGTGCGAGGAAGGTAAGAAAAATGCACCACGCTTTCACTATGAATTGAGGCTCCCCGTTTTCTACAACTTGGAACCTCAAATTCGCAAAAGCTTGGAAAGCATTCGTACGCAACAGAGTCATACTAGTGCTACCTTCGTTCCGCTGTTTTCTCCCTTCTGAATTGTCTATTTACAGTTCGTATGAGCGATACACTCTGTAACTCCAACATAAATGTCAGCTTCAGAGAAGCAGCGATACAGGCTACAAACATTCCAACTGCTAGACTGAGTTCGTGTCTCAAATCAAACCGGAACATTTGGCAGAGCGGGATCCTTTGCACCCCGAAAGACAGCTGAGCGTAAGGACGAAGGAGGGGAGCGGGTGGGGATTTCACATTCGACCAAGCCTGTCTGTTTCATCAAGCTGAGATCCAACCTTAGGAAGGACCTTCGTCCTGATGTCATCCGTTCCGACAAATCTGCTGACAAGAGGAACTGGTTGGGTTCACACGAGCCTTACCCAGAGATCCGCGGTTCATAAACCGCAACAGCTGAGTTTGCAGAACCTTCTAAACCCAAGACTCATTACGGTTTAGCAGAGTGGGCACACCAGCCTCCCTTGAGTTAAAGGCGGCTGATCTGGGCAGATCTGCTGAGATCAACAGAGGCCCATCGGGAACAGGAAATGCTTCTGGCCAACTAAGCAACTAAGGGGATGAATGCTCCCTGCGTCCTTGCCAGGGGCATCTAGACTCTCTGAATCATGTTGTGTAAGAGGCTAGATCATGGCTAGCTTTCATAAGTCTGGTGAGAACTGGCTCACGCCCTAAAGCTCAGGCTGGGACTTGCTCTGAGCCAGATTGTCGAGTTGGAACTGAAGGAGGAAGCTAAGTTAATTCTTTTCTCCACCCCAAACCTTCTCTGCCACCCACCCTACCTCGTCCCAGGCGGTGCCGTACAAGAGAAACTGGTTTCATCTCCATTTTAAGGAGCACCCACCCCAGAAGCGCCCAACTGTGGCCACTTTAAAGACCTGTGGACTTCAACTCCCAGAATTCCCCAGCCAGCTAGGCTGCCTGGCTGGAGAATTCTGGGCATTGAAGTCCACAGGTCTTAAAGTGGCCAAGGTTGGACATCCCTGGTCTAACCCATTTTGCAGTCCTCAACCCATAAAGCAGACACAACGCGAGTTTTCTTTGTGGACTATTAGAAGAGTAAAAATCTTGCCAGAACGAAAGCTATTGCCCAGAGAAACTTAGTTGATTAATTGCAGGAGGATTGGCTCATTAAGCCATTGATTAATTGTATCTGCATAAATCTACATCCAGAAAGGAAAGGAGGGGGAAAGCATAATTGCAACTTGAATGCGGTGGGGAAAAAAGTATTGCAGTTGTCCATCACTTGAATTTCTTGACTTTTCTTTCAAACCAGGGACTGCCACTATAGTTATAGGGCTCCAAATATCGAAGAAGTACACAAATCCTTCAAGATTCTAAAGGGAGAGAAGAATTGAATTTCCCTCCAATGAAGAAAGACACCCGGCTTGCATTGTGCTAAGCCATGGTTTAACCTTGGGCTGTTAGATAAGCCACAAGTAGTTGGGTTTTCACATTGGGCTAAGCCTTCCGCCACCTTTTGAAATCTCGGTGGCGGCGTTCGCCGAAAACACTAAGCCCAAAATCAAATAAGCTGCCTTAGGTTTGGCTGTGATGGGTGAGCTCAGTTTGTATGTTAAGTAGGAGAGAAAACTGTAGCTTGTCAGAGGGAGGGTGGGAGGGAAGGGGGGAGGGAGGGGGCTACACTGAGCTTCAGAAAAGGGTTAATATCAGCACTCACACAGCGGGGAAGTGAATTTGCAGCTTGCAGCATTGTGAAGCTGGTTGCTTCCACCTTTTGCTCCTTCGGTACGGTTATAAATCAATCCAATTATTAGAGAAGCATCTGAAGCCGCCTGTGAATTTCTCATTTCCAAAGACAGTTAAACCTGGGTGAGTAGGATTTGCACTCCTGGAATCTGGAGTTTCTTATTGCTTGGCGCCATGGGGAGTGTAGAAGAACCCTTTTCCTTTGAAAGGACAGCCAGTGGGCAAAGGAGCAGAGAGGGTCTTCCTGCCTACATCGTACAGGCAGTACCCGACTTACAATGGTTCATTTAGAGAGCTGTTCAGAGTCCAGGTTTCCGCAGCCCTCAGTACCATCTGGAAAAATTATGATGTTAAATAATCTGCATCTGTGTGATGACCCAAAGGGGCATGGCACAAAGGCAACATGGTCAGATAATCAGTAGGAGTCCCTTTATTAGCTCCAACTTTGCCCCCAATGTCCTGGTTACTTTCTGGGCTGGATAAAAACTCTCCCAGGAACAGCCTTTGGCTGCAGACAAAGACAATCAAGTCCAAAACGTGGTCAACAAAAACTGTAACTATAAGTCCAATCAAGGCAAGATGAAGTAATTAGTCTGGCAGGGCAGGAGAAGGAATTCCAGACGTGAAGGAACGGCAGTAACACAACACGGTTGGAAAGACGCCAGGAACACAAATAAGCAAAGTCAACACAAGATAAACTCATGTTTTTTTCCCAGCAGATGGCTTACTCAGCATGCATCTCTTTTAAACTTTCATTCCCAGGTTTGGCTAATGAAGGGAATCAGGGCCCTTTCCTCCCTGTAAGCCACGCAACCCACGTTGCTCCCTTCTCCGTTCCTCCCTGCATGCCCTAGGATGAAGAGGGGGTGGGCCTGGATCTTCCTCCGAATTCCCTCTCCCTTGGTCTATTTCTCCCCTGCTCTGCCCAGCCAGACTTTGCCCTTCCCCAGTTTCTTCCACAGCCAACGGAGCCACACTCCCAGTCCCTGTCAGCTGTTCATCTTCCTCCTCAGACTCCAGCTCCAACAGGGGAATGACAATCTGGTTGTGAGGCTGAGATCTTTACTCTTCCAAATGTGAGGATTGGGACAGTCAGCATGTAGGAGAGACAGGTAAGAGACTAGCAGAGCGCATTTGCAAACACTAACTAGCAGTCAGGAGACGTGATGAAAACTCCTTAGCTGCACAACATGTGGACAGATTTTGCCACAGTTTTCACTGGATAAGTGTGAGCATCCCAGACCAAGCTAAATGCAAAACCGCTAGAGAATTCATGGAAAGACTGGCACTCAGACAAATCAGCCATCAACAGGGCCCCCATCTGCATACCATTCAAAAGAGATAATCAGAAAGCTCAAAGACCACAACACCCCCCTGGGCAGCAATCAACACTTGGATAAACGGAGATTAACACCAAGGTTAACACTAGACTGAAAATCAAGCCGTAAACAATACCCCAATTAAGGAATTACCAACTGAGACAAACAATCAAACAGCAAACAACAGCCCAATCAAGGAACTACCAAGACCATTCCCATCAGCCCTGACACGGCAAGCCACTTATATATAAATAGAAAGCAAAACCCACTCCCTTCTAGCATGGATGCCACTACCTCACTGGGTAATGAACCATCTGCAGCAAAACAACCAAGTTCATAGAGCATCAAGGACCCTAAATTAATCTTGCTATTGTTCCCCGCATCTCTGGGGTTTGATTACTGGTGAGGCGGTGTTTTGGTCTTTTTGTTTCCTTTTTAGCTTTTGGATTGTCCCTTTTGAACGGTGTGTAAAAGCAGTTTATCCCTATGTGCCTGTTGATTGCTGATTTGGTTTATCCCTACGTGCCTGTTGATGGCTGATTTGTCTGCACGCCAGGTCTTCAGGAATCCCCAGCCTTCTCCGACCCAGGGGACCAGGACAAGAAGAATGACTTTGAGGCTGCCTTGGGGGAGGGGGAAGGAGAGGGGGTGGGATTCACACAGGACATCTGAGAACACCGGCAAAGAGACGACAAAACGGCCAGAGCCCAAGGCAAGAGTGACCTTCACAAGATCTGGCATTTATGTGAACAGCCGTGGCATCTGCACTGACATTCAATATGCCGAAAGTCATAACAGGCTATCGATTGACTCCGCCGTTGGGCTGCAGTGAGTAGCCAGCTGGGTTAAAGCAGAAATCTCTCCCAAAGGACAAGAGTTGACAATTAGGGGGCATTATTGGACTTTTGACGCCTTTGCTCGGCTGTTTCTGGCCCTGGCTGGCTGCTGGAGACACAGGGGTATGACTAGGTAGAACGCAGATCGAGTCAGCCCGGCCAGTTTTATGTTCTAATTCAAAATTTATAACCTTCGGAAGAGAACTCGGCAGAGCTAATAATTTTGCTGTCCTTTGGATAAAGGAGACAAAGGAGGGAGGGAAGCTAAGTGGCTTCCCCCAACCTGGCATCCTCTGAGAGCCTGACTACGATTCTCAGAACGCCAAGACAGGTTGAGGAAAGCTGGTTTATAAAATAGTTACGATGTTATGCTTCTGAGATTGCTACTGTCACTACGTACGGGGGAGAGGATTAATGTTAGCCTGGAGTTAAACATACATATATTAAACACACAAGCAGGATAATCCATCAGGAGGACTATGGCTGCAGGTGGGTCTTTTTGGGGGGGGGTTATAAGCAGGGGTGGGATTCAAAATTTCTTAACAACAGGTTCTGTGAGCGTGGCTTAGGTGGTGGGCGTGGCTTGGTGGTCATGTGACTGGGTGGACGTGCCTTGGTGGTCATGTTATTGGCTGGGCGTGGCCAACTCAATATCACTCACATCGAGGCACGCATCTCCTTGCCTGGCCTCTCATGACTGTGCAGATGCTGCAACAGTTGTAAGTGTGAAATTTGGTCATAAGTCACTTTTTTCAGTGCCACTGTAACTTTGAATGGTCACTCCACACAAGCACCAGCAAAGGAGAGAAAAAAACCTCCAGAGACGTTCCTGAGACAGGAAGTCTAGTCCTGCCAAGAATGTAATATGGGTTAATGGAGAGGCAGTTTCTGTAAGCAACACCAGAATGTTTCCTTCCTGCCTTCCTTACAGGATTAGGCCAGTAATTTCTTCTAACAACTGGTTCTCCGAACTGCTTAGAAGGTTAACAACCGGTTCTAGCGAATAGGTGCGAACTGGTAGAATCCCACCCCTAGTTATAAGCTACATTGGGGAAGAAAGTTGGCATCTTGCATGAATGGAGGCAATGACTAGTCATGGACCTCTCTGGTTTGGGAGATGGGTCTTCTCCAGATAGCAGGTCTCCAGTGGAAAAGCCCTGATAGATGATTCCAGATCCTATACTGAATGCCCTCATAGCAGATAAGTCTCCAAAGAGCGAATATCTCTAGATAGCAGAAGATCTCCAGTGGAAAAGGTTGCATAGCTGATTATCCACTGGAGATCTCCTGCTATCTAGAGACCTTTGCTATCTGGAGATCTTCCCCTGTAGAAGACATGCTGTTGCCTGTCCTGTAGAAGACCATGATGGACATATCATCTGTTATCAGAGCTTTTCCTTCTGGGGATCTTCAAAGATCTTCTTCTCTCTGGAGAACTTCTGCTCTCTGGAGATTTACTATGATGGAGATCATCTGCTATGATGGTCCATAAAATCTGGACATCTGCTACCAGAGCTTTTTCACCTGAAGATCTTCCACTGGGAAGACATACTGCTCCCTTTCCTGTAGAAGACCATGAGGAGACTTTCAGAAACACGCCAAGTCTAATTCTCTTCGGTGGAGCTTGGAAACGTGCATGTTGCATCCCAAGGGTTCCCAAGGGTGGGTTCAAGCTAGACTTTCGCCCAGACGCAACAGCTGCAGGGCACCTCCCTAGGCAGTGGCATATTTTCCCCTCCCTGCCTCTTCTGTCTGCCTCCTTGAAGTCACTCTACCCTGCTCCCTCCCTATGGCTGTCCATGCTCTTTCAAATCACAAAGAAGATATATGGTCCTGGGTTCTGCTGACAGGCTGATCAATGTGCCTCATGCACAGCCGTGCTCTCTGCCCCTAATAAATATTGATCCCTTTTGTTCCCCGAAATGCCGCAGCAAAGAGACTTTAAGTGTTAGCCATATTTAATTTATCTCCATGCCTTTATGTTCAAGGATCTACTAAAACCGCACATTATCCCGCGGAGAACATGCAGGATTCAAAGCAAAGCTCAATTAGAAGGGATGGCCTTCCCAACCTAAGGATTTCTCCCTGCTTTTGCTTAGACTACATTCCCGATCAGGCCCAGCCAAAAGAGCCCAGTAGTCAGGGAGCTGCAATCCAAAATGCTTGGATGCCCCAGAGCTCAAGAAAGCTGGATGGGGAATCAGAATGGATTTGGTAATTCCAGTAACATCGGAGTTGAAGAGGAGAGACCTGTAGGAGCTCCTGTCCAGCTCACCTTGTTGAAATACAATGTCCTTTTTTGGTGTTAAGGCTAAAGTAAAGGGGAAATGACTGCGTTAAGCTCCAAAATTAAAAATGTTCCAAGGATAGGGGAAAGAGGGTGCTAATCCTGACCATAAACTAGGAATCAGTCTTTTACAGGCCGAACAGATAAGTTATATTAATGGGTAGCAGGTATTTCTAAATAAAAGGAAGGAAAGGTCTACAGTTTAAATCCTGGAAGAGAGAGGAAAAGGAAGGAAGGAAGGAAGGAAGGAGGAGGGAGAGGAGGAGGGAGGGGAGGGAGGAAAGGAAAGGAAAGGAAAGGAAAGGAAAGGAAAGGAAGGAAAGGAAAGGGAAGGAAAGGGAAAGGAAAGGAAGGAAAGGAAAGGAAAGGAAAGGAGGAAGAGGGAAGGGAAGGGAAGGAAGGAAGGAAGGAAGGAAGGAAGGAAGGAGGGAAGGAAGGAAGGGGAGGGGTATATAGTCTGCGGTAAAGCAACTTAACTAGCCACATCATATCTGTGAAGCTTCTACAGTTACTGAATGCAGAGAGTCTGGAAAGTCAATATTTATGGCCATGCTTGAGGGACTCTAACACCCAGCCCTGCTCTAACATCAGAAGGAGACCAACATTGGGAAAAAGAGGCTTCAAATGACTTCAGGCTATGTTAGGTAACCATACCCAGCAGGGTTTCCCAAAAGTTACAGTCACCCTCTTGGCACCAACAGCTGGGATTCATCGAGAGGCCGCGTCTAACCACTCAGAATGGCCTCACCATCTGGGACTCTTTCATCTAGGCTTGCGTGGGGCTTCCATCCAGGTGGAAAGAACCCACTTTGCAAGTTTAGTTTAAAGTTTACATTCAAGTTTTCATTGAGAAGACTAAAAAAATTGCTCTTCTGGGGTGAGGGAACAAAGTCCCTCCTGAAGGAAGGTAAAATAATAGAATACCTTATGCTTGAAATTACAACCTAGAACTACGCCGCCTTTGGTCTGACCTACGCTTAGTACACAAAATTGTCTGCTACAACGTCCTACCCGTCAATGACTACTTCAGCTTCAACTGCAACAACACACGGGCAAACAATAGATACAAACTCAAAGTAAACTGCTCCAAACTCGATTGCAGAAAATACCACTTCAGCAACAGAGGGGTCAATGTCTGGAACTCACTACCTGTTGTTACATCCTTAACCCCCCCAAAAAACTTTAACCTTAAACTGTCTACCGTGGACCTTACTCCATTCCTAAGAGATCTGTAAGGGGTCATGCATAAGCGCACCAGCCTGCCTACCATCTCTGTCCTACAGTTCCTGTTATGTATGCAGGTTTGAATGTTATTGGTTTAGTTTGAACTGTTCTTGTAAAATGTCAAATATGATTGGTTTAAAAAGTGCGGGAAAAACCCTGCACTCTGATTGGCTGGCAACTGCGGTTGCTGGCTATAAGTAGCAGCCGCAGCCCAGCCAAATCGGGTCTGTTATGAGCTGTAGTCACTAATAAACTCTTCACTGAAGCACTCCATCTGACTCTTCATGCAAATCTAACAGTTCCCATTTATTTATATTTATTATGTATATATTTATACCCATTTATACTTATATGTTTATATCTTATGTTCATACTTATACTTGCTTTCTCATACACGCTTGACAAACCAAATAAAAAAATAAATCCCTCAAAGATGTTGAAGGCCAATTCTTCCCAGGATTACCAAGAAGCAAGAAGAGCTAGATTGCTCCAACTTGTAACTACCATCCCACCAAAGCAAGGGAATCCCACTGAGATATGGATTGAGAGCAGAGACCCAAGGATCCCTGCCAAGGTTCTTGGAATGAATTCTTCGAGCAAGTAGAAACAGCTCAAGCTAAGTTGAAGTTAGTCATCCAGTCTTTGATCAGGTGCCATGATGCTTGCTTCTTCTGGCAACTCAATTCTAGGGCAACTTATACACACTCGAAATATTGTTTTGGAGTGGGGGGAAAGCCTCTTGGCTTAGAAACCACCCTACTTCTGCCTGAACCAGGAGCCAAAATCACACCATTTTGAAAGCAGGTAACACTCTTCCCTGTGTGAGAATTCATATTTCGTTACTTGACCTTCGTCCATCTAGTGATGATGATACTGGTGACATAACCAGAGCTCCAGGTAGTGAAGAGGTTAATACCGTGTTTCCTCGAAAATAAGACACTGTCTTATATTTTTTTTGGCTCCCAAAACACACTAGGTCTTATTTTTGGGGTAGGTCTTATATATTTATGGTGCCAAATAGTGGGTGTGAGTGTGTAGGGGGTGTTTTATGGTGCACGATTGCTCCCTGAAAAGTCTTCCTGGAACTGGAGATTTACACTAGGTCTTATTTTTGGGGTAGGTCTTATATTAGGGCAGGTTTAGAAAATAGTGCTAGGTCTTACTTTCGGGGTAGGTCTTATTTTCGGGGAAACACGGTAATGAAGGAAAGAAAGATGTGGACTTGGGCTCTGCAACCTCACAGTGGCCATGATTGGAGATGGATTCCTGTTGTGCTCTTCCATTCATGTTAAATGGGAGGAGAAAACATCACTGCAACTGGTAAAAGAATTAGAATCTGATCAAGAGATTCCATGTAGCTTACCAAGACCTACTCCCGTCTTTTAGTTCCTGCCACGATATTAAAAAAAAATGTTGAGACTCTAGAAAGAGTGCAGAGAAGAGCAACAAAGATGATTAGGGGGCTGGAGAATAAAACATAAGAAGAATGGTTGCAGGAATTGGGCATGTCTCCAATAGATGATAGATAGATAGATAGATAGATAGATAGATAGATAGATAGATAGATAGAATTCTTTATTGACCAAGTGTGATTAGACACACAAGGAACTTGGCTTTGGTGCATGTGCAATTAACCAGTGGAAGGGCTTGCTTCCAGATATTGTGGGTGCTTCATCACTGGAAGTTTTTAAAAAGAGATTGGAAAACCATTTGTCTGAATACCTTATGCCACCAGACTTGAAATTCTAGACCTAGAAAACCTAGAACTACGCCACCTTCGGTCCAATCTAAGTATAGTACATAAAATCATACATTGCAATGTCCTACTGGTCAATGAATACTTCAGCTTCAATCATAACAATATAAGAGCACACAATAGATACAAACTCATGGTTAACCGCACCAAACTCAATTGCAGGGAATATGACTTCAGCAACAGAGTGGTCAACACCTGGAATACTCTACCTGACTCTGTGGTTTCTTCCCCAAACCCCAAAAACTTTAACCTTAGATTGTCTACTGTTGACCTCACCCCATTCCTAAGAGGTCTGTAGGGGGCGTGCATAAGCGCACCAACATGCCTAACGTCCCTGTCCTATTTTCTTTTCTTATATGTATTCATTTCATGTATTCATAACTATGTTTATACTTATACCTGTTATCTTAGCTTGACAAAATAAAATCAATAAAAATAAATGTTGTAGGTTCTCCTGCTTGAGCAAGGGGCTGGATTAGAAGCAGGGGTGGGATTCAAATTTTTAACAACCGGTTCTGTGGGCATGGCTTAGGTGGTGGGCATGGCTTGGTCATGTGACTGGGTGGGCATGGCTTGGTGGTCATGTTATTGGCTGGGTGTGGCCAACTCAATATCACTCACATCGAGGCACGCATCTCCTCCCTGGCCTCTTGTGACTGTGGGGATGCTGCAACAGTTGGAAGTGTGAAAAATGGTCATGAGTCACTTTTTTCAGTGCCATTGTAACTTTGAATGGTCACTCCACACAAGCAAAGTACCAGCAAAAGAGTGGGAAAAAAACTCCAGAGATGTTCCAGAGACAGGAAGTCTAGTCCTGCCAAGAATGTAATAAGGGTTAACGGAGAGGCAGTTTCTGTAAGCAACACCAGAATGTTTCCTTCCTGCCTTCCTTACAGGATTAGGCCAGTAATTTCTTCTAACAGCTGGTTCTCCGAACTGCTTAGAATGTTAACAACCGGTTCTAGCGAATAGGTGCGAACTGGTAGAATCCCACCCCTGATTAGCAGACCTCCAAAGTCCCTTCCAACTCTTATTATTTTGATCATAATAATTCTGATAATACTTGTTCCATTAGTTCATGTGGCGGTGTCATCCACAGTCAATTTAAAATTTGCAAATGCGATGGCAGCTGCAGCCTTTGAATAATTTACTGTGGGTTGACCATCTTCACTGACACAGCAAGTCTGAAATCATCCCAAGCTCACTAAATCAAGATTGAATGGAGGGCAGCTAGTTAATAAACAGAGTTATCTGATTCAAAGCAAAGTTAAGCCAAAGTTAATTAACCTCACTACGGCAGAAGTTCCAAAGCCATAGACTGTGACTTTGTTCAGGAAAGAAAATTCCCAAGCCAACCCAGGATATTGTTTCTTTCTATGGGCACACACACACACACAAAAGCTTGTATTTCTTCCTTCTCCACCCCACGATTTTTTCTGGCTCTGACTTCAGGGAAGACTTTCTATGACATTTAAGCATTCCCCCAGAATTCTGCTAAGTTAATGAAATCAAGGGGAAAAAAATCAAAAGATCCGAAATATATGAAGTGCCGACTTTCTTACTAACTCCAAACTTCTCTTGCGCTGTCTGCAAAACCTACATTGAACTGTTTATGCTTAGCATATCAAATTGTATCACGCAGGAATGTTTATGAGATGTTGTGGAGCAACTGTTCCAACTGATTGATTTGAATATTTTTCTAGGTCAACTTTTTCCCAAAAAAAATAAAAAAAAACCCTTCAGGGAAATAGCTGAGGACCTACAGAAGCAAAATCAGTGTGCTTAGCCAAGCATATTCACAAAGAAGTGCAACGCCCTGATTCTAGCCTCAAAAACTTAGCTTTAAAAAAAAAGTTTTGGTTTTGTAATATCACAAGGAAGGTCACAAAAAGGCTCAGGATAACACCTCCAGTGTTCCATGTTCTTATAGGACAGATGTCTCCAAACTTGGCAACTTTAAGACTTGTGGACTTCAACTCCTAGAATTCTCCAGCCAGCTGGAGAATTCTGGGAGTTGAAATCCACAAGTCTTAAAGTTGCCAAGTTTGGGGAGCCCAGTTATAGGACATCATTTGAGGATCGCAATTGTGACAGGCCATTTGGTTGTTAAGCAAAGCCGTTGCCAAGGGAAACATCCCAATTTTGCAATGTTATTTGCTTTACAGACCTGCAAAGCTTATTAGTGCAAGGACCCGTTTGACCCATGTAGATTTTTGTTCCAGAAAAATTAAGGAAATCACACCATGCACGATACCTCCTAAAGTCTCTAAAGTACTACTTGGAGTTTTTCTACCGTAATATCTCCTGGCCTTTTTCCATGGGCCTGTCATCACCTCATCTAGCTGACATGAAAACACACCCCTTGTTTTGAGACCCAGCTGTTCTCTTGAAGTAGATTTGAACGATGTTGTACGTTGTAGCGATGAACAGTTAGAAAACTCTAAGATTGAGAAAGTTTTTTTCTCAAATGCTTTGGGGGCAAAAAAAAAAAACCTTAATATTTAGAGAAGACAATGCAACGATGCGGTTTACCTTCAAAAGTGATTTTGCATCATTCCTTGAATCAGATTGACTTTTCCAAATTTTAATCATCTTGTCATGCCCCTGTCGGATTCTGATTCCGAGGGGGAGGTCAAGCAACTGACAGGGAGTGGGAATGTAGCTCTGGTGGCTGTGGAGGAAACTGGGGAAGGGCACAGTCTGGCTGGGCATTCAGAGAAAGACCCAGGCCCACCCCCTCTTCATCCTAGGGCACACAGGGAGGAGCAGATAAGGGAGAAATGTGAGTGGCATGGTCTACGGGGGAGGAAGGAGCCCTGATCCACTTCATGGGCTGCAGCTGGGAAAACAGGATTTTTAAAAGGTGTTTACACACAGCACCTTGCTGGAAGCAAAGCCTGCATTATCTTTGTTTGTCAAGTCTTATCTGGGTTCTGGCATCCTCCCAACTATGTGTGTTTCGCTATCTTCTGAAGTCTGCAATTCCTTATCCTGCCCTGTCTTGTTAATTGCTGCAGCGTGGTTTGTGTTGGTTTTTATTTATAATTTATATGTACTTTGGGTTCGGACTGAATTTCTTCCCTTTAAAAAACTGTTCTTGGGAGAATTTTTTTCTCCAGCCGATGGTAACTGGACATTGGGAGCCAAGTTGGAAGAATTAAATTCAGCTCAATTTAGGGGATTTAGAAGATTCTGCAGGCACGTAGTATATTTTTTCCTGCATTATTTGGAAAGTCATATCGGTATAATTCAGTGGTCTTAACTGAAAATCCAGATTGAACCCATTCTCCAAATGCACTGAATTTGTGGATTGGAATTAGATTTTAAGACAGATTCATATCAGCTTAGCTTTAGATAAACAAAAGCTAAATCTTAAAATCTCCTTCGAGATCCCCTAATCACAACTGCAAAGCTCATTAATCAGAAGCAAATTCAGCCAAAAAAACCTACATTTTTTTTAATGCTACCTGGCATCCTTTTCCAGAAATTGCAGTTCACTTGGCACATAGACTGAAGCTCCATTGGATTCAATATTTGCCAAAAACAACATCATCTGCCCTCCTCCTGAACTTCTGGAAATGTAACAAAGAGATTATTTCTACATTTTTTGTATCGTACCTCCAGATCCATCAAGAAAAAAATTTCTATTTTTAAAAGGGATGACAGCCATGTGAGATCCCAAAAGACCCTTTATAGGTTTCGTTGTAAAAGTCTGCAAGAATTGCAAATACTGGCCTGACATCCCAGCATTGTCTGAGACAAAGAACAAAATGGCGCCTTCCTTTTCTGATGCAGGCAGTCCTTGAGTTATGACAATTTAGTGACCAATCAAAGTTACGACAGAGCTCAAAAAAGGGATATATGATCTTTCTTCACCCTTGTGACTCTTGCAGCATCCCCATGGTCATGTGATCAAAATTCAGGTGCATGGCAACTGATTCATAGTTATGACAGTTACAGCATGCCAAGGTTATGCGATCACTGTCTGCAACCTTCTGACCAGTGGTGGGATTCAAAAAAATTTACTACTGGCTCTGTGGGTGAGGCTTGGTAGGTGTGGTGTGGCATGGCTTGGTGGCTGTGGCTTGGTGCAGTCTCCGAGAAGTTGGAAAGGGTTCCCATCTTCCAAATAAGCCGTGCATTTTGTAAAAACCCTTGTAAATTGTTTACCTCATTATACAGAGCAAAAACAGCTGGCTTTGTGTTTTCTCAAGTTTCCTCCTGGCTCTGGAGTTTTGCATTCACTCATTATGTGGGAAAGTCACAAATGGGGCAGGTAGGTCCCCCATCTTCCTTCCCTTCCACACACATTCAGAGAATGCCCTCATTTCCCTCTTTAGACATTTTTCTTGACCTCAGCTAAAAGCGACATTTGAAGAGGAGGTCAACCTTCCAGTGGCATTTAAAACCCAGAGGGAATGACAGAGAAGAAGCAGCTGACTTTGTGTTCGAGGTTGTCTCTTGTTTAGGAGGTTAAAGAAACGGCCATGAGCAATACAACTCGCTTCTGAGCTAACTCTGAGAGGATGCAAGCAACAATGTTCAACAGCAACAGGAATTCTCATGACATCCCAGGACAAGTCATAATTCCAATGTTGCTGGTTAGGGAGACAACGGGCCATGTGATAAGTGCTTAAGGTTTTACAACAGTGGTCTTCAAACTTGACAGCTTTAAGACTTGTGGACTTCAACTCCCAGAATTCCCCCTCCAGTCATGTTAGCTCAGGAATTCTGGGAGTTGGTCTTAAACAAGTCTTAAACTTGCAAGTTTGAAGACCCTTGCTCTAACAAAGAAATAACTCAAAACTCCATATTGTTATGTTCTATCAGTTAGTTGTATTCTGCCCCTGTCTCTTTAAGCTCCAGGGGTAGGGACGTAAGAAATATATTAGTAAGGAAGACATAAAGATAACTCTCCCACAGTGGACACAAACAAGTCAACAATCATGGGAATCAGCCTAGAAAAAGGCAATAAAAAAGCACAATAGGAGGCATTTAAGCAAAGCCTTGTTAAGTACCTTCTAGAAGAGACACATTGAAGATTCAGGCTGTTATCTGAGGCTGGGTGTGATTTTGGAGATTTAAGCAAAGCAGAATCTTCTTTGGGCCTCCCAATTGCCTCCCGTCTTATTCCATCTCACAAGGAACAAATCGTTTTAGGAAGATGGGTACATATTTCCTGCCAGATTGTGGTCTTTTAGGAGCAGGTCTCTGCAGCTGAACAGGATGTTTTAATTAGCTGACTTCACCCAATAGAACTGTTTCTCTCAACTTTGGCCAACTGGAGATGAGTGGACTTCAACTCCTAGAATTCTGGGAGTTGAAGTCTACACATCTTCAAGCTTCAAGGAGAGAAACAGGGCTGTAGAGACTTTAAACTCTCTTAAACTGGGACTAAGAAGAAACTTCCTGACAGTTAGAACAATTAACCAGTGGAACAACTTGCCTCCAGAAGTTGTGAGTGCTGCAATGTTGGAGGTGTTCAGGAAGAGACTGGACAGCCATTTGCCTGAAATTGTATAGTGCTTCCTGCCTGGACAGGGTGGGTTGGACTAGTTGACCTCCAAGGTCCCTTCCAACTCTGTTATTCTAATTCTAATTAAACCATCCTTGACTATAAGGATCTTGCTTACTGGGCTCTTTCTGAATGTATTGCTTCAAACACATTTAATTAGGGTAGTTGAAAGCCGAGTGGCACAGACCTACGTATGTTTGGTTAGTGTAAGCCTGGGGTACATTTGTGGTGACTTGGCTTGTTGTGCAAATAAAGCCATGGGCTTAACTAAGGGCTCGAGAGATGCAAACTCATACAAGGGGTTGATTTGGTAATCAGACTAATCGCGGTTATGCAATTTCTCCAGCAACTGTGCATGCTAGAAAGCATCTAAAATGTCAACGGCGCTTCCCTTTTGGAATCTCACCAAGCCAAGGATGATAACTTGGGGGTGTGAGATTGTTTGCTGTCCCCAAAGCCAAGAATGTCTATGGAGATTCTTAGACCTCTAGGCCATGGTGTCTTAAAGGTGCTTTTTCAAGTGGCAGCTGGACTTTCTGCTTTATTTTGTTGTGTTTTTTTTTAATTACATTTATATCCCGCCCTTCTCCGGAGACTCAGGGTGGCTTACAATTTTGGGATACAACCCAATGCGCTCAGCAATAGCCCTCATTCCATTGTATATGCCTGCTTATTACTAAGCGGCATTTTTACAAAGTCAGCTTATTGCCCCCAACAATCTTGGGTCCTCAGTTTACCTACCCCGAGAGGATGGGAGGCTAAGTCAACCTTGAGCCTGGTGGGATTCGAGCCTGCACTAATTGCAGGCAGCTGGAACTTAAGTGCTAGGAATTTAACAGCCTGCACCACCAAGGCTCTTCTTTGAAGACGTTTCGCTTCTTGTCCCAAAAGCTTTCTCCGCTCATGCATTCAGAGCTGAAGAAACTTCTTGGATGAGAAGCGAAATGTCTTTGAAGGAAAAAAATAAAAGTCCAGTTTCCTCTTGAAAAAAAGCACCTTTGGGCTAAAGCCAAGAAACTCCTTCCAGAGGCACCAATGATTTCTGGTTCCCTGCCATTTCAAGGGAGGAAACCCATAGAAGCCACAATGTAGGCTTAAAATAGGTTTAACGTGGTTTTAAAAATGGAGAGGGAAAAAAACCATTCCACCCCCAAAGAAGTCATCGGCCTGGGTAGATGGTGGAGCTCATCCAAATCTCATCATCGCCTCACCCCTTGCAGGACCTGAGCTTTGCAAAGCCATTAACTCTACACCCTTCTCTCCCACACCCCAGTGTTGTGCCCCCTCTCCGAATTTTAGAAGATCTTCCTTGCCACCCAAACATCTTGAGCTGCAGCAAATGTTCCTGGGACCACAGAGAAAGGGTTGGCCTTCCTTCGAAGACTTCGTTCTAACAGTTCCCCAGCTCGGTCTCGGCACTGCATGGAATGTTTTTCATACTTGTGGTTTTGACCACAACTGACACAACAGAGATCAAGCTTTAAATCTCAGAAGCAAGGGCTGTCTTCGAGCAGAATGCCACCCGTTGTCCCCACATGTGTGTGTGTGTTTTAAAGCTGTCTAATCTAGAGTCCGATAATGCACGCAGAAATATTCCGCGTTCTCTGGTAAACGGATTGATAGGAGCATCGGAGTGGGCTCTGATCCTGAAGCAATCAAAAGAGGAATGCAGGAAAACAAGAAGTTAATCATCTCCAAATCCAAAGCGCGGCAAAGCGGCAGAGATGGGAAAACCCCCCAAAAAATCACCAAGGCAATAATAAACCTTCCCCAAAAAAAAGGATGGAAGGAGTGAAGGCTTTGCCGTAGCAATAAATAGATGTGAGCTTCCAAATTTATTCGGGGAAAATGAAATGCTGCTAATGTGAATTCTTGAAGAGCTGCTCTGTTCCTGGAAGGGAAGACTGGGACTATCAGAAGTGGATTTTTCAGGCAGATTTCCCGTCCACACCAAGCTGTAGGTTCCCCTGTGTCACCACAGGGCTGGCAAAAGGAGCAACATGACACACCCGGGGCTCATACACACCCAAGCACTCTCAGCTGTGCATTTCATGGCTCTAGTGCAGGGGTCTCCAAGATTGGTGCGGTGGAGTGCTTGCCTCACAATCAGGAGGCTTGTGAGTTCAATCCTAGATAGAAGCAAATATTTCTCTCTCTGGGTGCCATGAAATTATATCTGCTGGGGGAAAAAAAAAACCCTCCGCTATGGCAACAAGAAGGGCATCCGGCCAGTAAACACGCAGCTCCATTCGGTTGCCCAGATTCTGCCTCGCAAGGGATGACAGGGTCGTTAACAGGGGATAAAAGAGTGCAGGGGTCTCCAAACTTCCACTGATAACTGTCACTCTGTCCCTGCAGTTGTATGATCACCGTTGCAGCACATGGCAGCCCGCTTCCATTCATGACCAGATACGGGTAGTCCTCAACTTACGACCACCATTGAAGCCCAACATTTCTGTGGTTAAGCGAGACGTTTGTTAAGTGGCTTTTGCCCTGTTTTATGAACACTGCTGCCACAGTCATTAAGTGAATCACTGCAGTTGAACAGTTAGTCACCCGGTTGTTAAGTGAATCCGGCCTCCCCGTTGACTTGGCTGGTCAGAAGGTCACAAAACAGGGATCCCATGATCCCGGGAACACAGCGACCATCGTAAGTATGAATAAGCATCTGAATTTTATTCCCATCAGCATGGGGGTGCTTCAAAGATCTCAACGATGAAAAATTGTCACAAGTCCCATTTTTAGACTTGTGACAATTTTTCATCGTCATTAAATGAACTGTTGTAAGTCGAGGAATACATGTACACCATCCTGCAGTCACGTGATCCTAATTGGCAATCTCTTTTTGGGGGCTGATTTCCACCGGATGGGAATGAAGCAAGGGGGACATGGCGAAGCCTGAGGAGGTTCTTGTGATGATCCGTGGCATGGCACAAAGGCAACACAGTCAGATATTCAAGAAGAGTCCCTTTATTAGCTCCAACTTTGCCCCCAATGTCCAGGTTACCTTCTGGCTGGAGATAAACTTTCCCAACAGCAGCCTTTAACTGCAGAAAATTCAGTCCAAAACGTGGTTAACACAAACTGCAACTTAAAGTCCAAACAAGCCAAAATGAGGTAATTAGTTTGGCAAGGCAGGAGCAAGAATTCCAGACGTGAAGGCACAGCAATAACTCAACACAGTTGGGAAGACGCCAGAAACACAGATAGGCAACGACAACACAGGATAAACTCACGTTTGCTCCCAGCAGCTGCCACACTCAGCTTGCATCTCTTTTAAACTCTCATTCCCAGGTGTCCTAATCAAGGGAATCAGGGCCCTTTCCTCCCCCGTAAGCCATGCAACCCACGTTGCTCTCTTCTCCGTTCCTCCCTGCGTGTCCTAGGATGAAGAGGGGGTGGGTCTTCCTCTGAACTCCCTCTCCCTTGTTCTACCTCTCCCCTGCTCTGCCCAGCCGGACTTTGCCCTTCCCCAGCTTCCTCCACAGCCAAAGGAGACACACTCCCACTCCCTGTCAGCTGTTTGGCTTCCTCCTCGGATTCAGACTCTGACAGGGCATGACAGTTCTTGGACTGTGAAGAGGAGGGAGGAAATGTGCATTTTGAGACTTGCAAGACTCCCACCAGCTTTGCGAGGTAGTCCAGTCAAAAATACCCCGAAATAGCAGCTCTAACTTTATTGCAAGGTTACATGAACAGAATCTTGCTAGTCTGAAAGCTGCAACAGAACCGTTGACCGTGTTTCACACTTACGACCGTTGCAGCATCCCCCATGGTCACGTGGTCAAAATTCAGCCACGTGACCACTGGTTCATATTTATGATGGATTGCAGTGTCCTGGGGGAGTCACGTGATTCCCCTTTTACAACTGTTTGAAAAGCAAAGTGTCAACTCATAAAATATTTCTATGGTCTTTTTAGAGTTGCCAACAGAGAGAGAGGGGGAGCAGTGTAGCCACTTGCAAACCAAACTGCATTCTATAAATGTTTTCAAAGTTAGTAACTAAGTGACTGAAGTTTCTGCCGTGCAAAATTCTAACTGGAGAGCATGATTGATGATTCTTGGCTATGGATGTGTCCCATTGGAGAATATGAATTACGATACACCCAGGGGGTGGGGGGAAAAACCAGGGTCAAGAGTGACAATGAATGATGTGTCTCAGAGTCGGCTGCACCCAGGCAGTGCCGGACATGTTAACTCCCAATAAATCCTTTTTAAGTTTTGGAAGTTTGGCTCAAGACTCATGATTTAAATGGGGGTAACTGCAGGAATCCTGACACAAAGTCAATGAGGAAGCCAGATTTGCTCAACAACCATGTTACTGCAATGATTCCTTTAACAACAGACCTCAAGAAAGGTTGCGAAATGGGGCAAAATTCACTGAACGACTGTCTCGCTTAGCAACAGAAAAAAATGGGCTCATTTGTGATCATAAGTCAAGGATTGCCTATAGCGTACGTCTGAGAAGTGGTGCCTTTTTATTAACAGCCCAACTACAGTATAGTAAGTGACACTGAAGTCACTTATTATACTGTGGTTGATCTGTAATTTAAAAAAAAGTATTAGATAAAACCAAGAGCCAGAACAGATTTTTAGGAGAGCTAAATCTTCAAGCTGGAGCCAACCTCTTCGAAACTTAAGGACGGATTGCTTTGCAAGAATTGTTTTTAATGGGCACAATCTCTGCTGCTCAGAAGAACAGAAAGCTAAATTCCTCCACTGATTAAGAGGGCAGATTAGGTTCCAATACGGAAAATATTTACTCAGCCCAAAGCCAGCTCGTTTATTATCTGCCACCCGACATTTTAAAGTTCTGCATTAAAATTGGACCGCAGAAGGGCAATTTGCTGCCTGTACAAACACGGGCTTTTTAAAAACAGGGGAAGATGGCGCAGCAAGAAAAGAAACCAAAAATATTTCATCTGAGTCGCCCCAGCTAACTTCGGCTCTTCTGGACTGGAGCTACGGTGGTAAATAGTAATTTTCTGGCGGAATATAACCCAAGGCTCTTATTTGAGCGGCTTGTTCCGTAAGACGAAACATCGGATAGACAAGTTGTTTGTGTTCACGCTGAACAGAAGAGAAAGGGTTTGGGTTTTTTTTTAAGATTAGGAGAAGGAGAGGAAGGAAGTGGGGAGAAGGAGGAGGAGGAGGAGGAGGAGGAGGAGAGAAGATGAAGAAGAAGAAGAAGAAGAAGAAGAAGAAGAAGAAGAAGAAGAAGAAGAAGAAACAAGAAGAAGAGGAGGAAGAAGCACGAAGAAGAAGAAGAAGAAGAAGAAGAAGAAGAAGAAGAAGAAGAGGAGGAGGAGGAGGAAGAAGAAGAAGAGGAAGAAGAAGAAGAAGAAGAAGAGGAGGAGGAGGAGGAGGAGGAAGAAGAAGAAGAAGAAGAAGAAGAAGAAGAAGAAGAAGAGGAAGAAGAAGAAGAATAGGAAGAGGAGGAGGAGGAGGAGGAGGAGGAGGAAGAAGAAGAAGACGGAAGAAGAGGAGGAGGAGGAGGAAAGAGAAGAAGAGGAGGAAGAGGAGGAGGAGGAGGAAGAAGAAGAAGAAGAAGAAGAAGAAGAAGAAGAGGAGGAGGAGGAGGAGGAGGAAGAAGAGGAAGAAGAAGAAGAGGAAGAAGAAGAAGAAGAAGAAGAAGAGGAGGAGGAAGAAGAAGAAGAAGAAGAAGAAGAAGAGGAGGAGGAGGAGGAGGAAGAAGAAGAAGAAAGAAGAAGAGGAAGGAGGAGGAGGAGGAAGAAGAAGAAGAAGAAGAAGAAGAGAAGAAGAAGAAGAAGAAGAATAGGAGGACTGTGGGGTCCTTGGTGCTCTTTGAGCTTACTTTTTTTCTTGCAGACATTCATTACCCCAACTAGGTAACATCATCAAGACTAGCACCAGTATGTTACCTAGTTTGGGTTATGACCCCTCAAAGAAGTCTCTGTTTGGTCCTCCTTGTTTTCTGAACCATGGGATGATGGTCCAAGGCAAAGTCTAGAGTTTCCTCTGGAGAAGCAAGCACCAGAAATTGAAGTCACCACCGAGTCATACTTTCCTGAATGCAAGCCACATGAATCACGCCGGGCTTCCCTTTGGACTAACAGGCCTTGCGTTTGTTCGCTGAGAACGTAGCATTTCCATCCTCCATGAAATGAAATGAGAGGGAGTTCTCATCCCAGCACATGGCAAACAAAGGCGATTCCAGCTCAGGTTGAAAGAGGTCATGAATCAATTGTGATAATCCACTGTTTAGTATGGTTTGAGTTTCATGTTCCATGCGTTGGAATTCTCCAAGTGGTTTAAAATTGGTGGCCAACGGAAAAGTCAAAATTCACAGGATTGCAGAGCTGAAAAGGGCCAATGAGGTCTTGGTCCAACTTTGCCTCAGGACAGGAATTCAAATTATAGTGCCCAAAGGAAGGCAACCACTACTTTCTTGACTTAACCAACTCACAAATTGCTCGAATTACTAGGAAGTTTCTCCTAACATTCAACTGGAACCTGCTTTTCTGTAACTCCAACTCTTCCTAAATTCCAGGACAATAGAGGACAGCTTGAGGATGTCTTCAATGTTGTGTCTCTTTGGGGATGGAAATTGTTCTCCTCTCCTTTCTCATTCTGGAGGCTCAACATCTTCAGATCCTGCCTTCAAAAACATTAGATCAAATGGATTATCCTTCTTTGGTCCTCTTCTGGTTTTAAGGAATCCTTCTTGGATTCTGGTGGCCTGGACTTGAGTAAATAGAGTCCAAAGCAGAACAGGACTCATGAAGTGGTAACTGATCCACCAAAGCTTCTGAATATCTTTGATGGGTAATAACAGAGAAGATCTTCCAGCCTCACTTGGCATGAGGTTAGTTGTTCTGAGAAGCAGGAAAGCTTTGATCTAAGCCAGAACATCTTTTTCCATCCTTTTCCACTGTGATGGAAAAGATAAACTTTACCTTGGTACTTTTCTAGGACTTTTACGCTACCATATACCATATCTGAAGGCTAGATTTGAAAACCTCACTTAGCATGAAATAAGAGTTGTGTCAGTGTTCCAACTCCAAACCAATAAACTCAGAGACAATCAGTTCCTCAAAGTTCCACTTTATGAGAGTTGTCATATTGACACATCTGGGAAAACCCGAATTGGAAAGTTCCAGGTTTCCCCTTCCGAAAAGAGAAATCAAAGATCCATCCCCTGCACCCACCAGTCCATCACATGGACCAATCAAAACATTGTCCCAACTGGAGACATCCCTCCAGACACTCCCCTCCAGGTGCAGGGCAACATGTCCTTGACTCTCTGAGAAAGAATGTTGTTGAGTCTAATTTCCCACCTCTCTATGAAATCCCACCCTCCCAAATTCCCAGGCACTGAATGTGGCAGCCTCGAAGCTTCCAGGTAAAAAATGGCTTCCAAGGCTGACAAGTTGGTTCACAGATGGATAAAGATCCGTAAGAGGAGACTTGTATGTAGCAAGTCTTCTGGAAGCTTCTCTAAAGAAACGCTGTTAGAAGGCGGATCAAAGTCCCAATTCATCCATCTCAATAAATCTCGCTAAAGAGAACTCGGTGAGCTGATGCTGGGGAAGCCTCCTGATCAGTGGTGGGTTTCAAATTTTTTAACTACTGCTTTTGTGTGTGTGACTTGGTGGGCGCGCTTTGCGTGTGTGCAGAGGCTTCCCTACTCACCTCCTGCAATCCTGCACCCTCCCTGTGTCTACAACAGCTGATGTGCACCAATCCGCTGTGCCATGCGAAGCAGCTGAGCTTCAAAACCAGGAAATAAAGGTCAGCCTCGGCGGGAGGAAGGGCCCAGAGAACCGGTTCTCGCACAGATGATCCTTGGAGCTACCAGTTCAGCCAAATTGGGCCAAACTGGTAGAATACCGCCACTGCTCCTGATATTCAAGGCATAGCCAGATCAGAGGCGGTATTCAGCAGGTTCTGACCATTTCTGGAGAACCGGTTGTGGAAATTCTGAGTAGTTCGGAGAACCGGCAAATCCCACCTCTGACAGGCTCCGCCAACTCTATCTCTTCTCTGCCTCCCATTGAGTCCCAGCTGATCGGCTGGGTCTTCTTTTGTTGCCCTGCACAGAAGAACGGAGCTGGAAAGCAGGTTAGTGGGGTGGGGAGGGAATGAAGATTTTGCAGTATCCTTCCCCTGCCACGCCCACCAAACCATGCCCACAGAACCGGTAATAAAAAACTTTTATTCCCACCACTGAGCCAGATGGGTATTTCATTCAGTTTAATTCAGTCCCGCGTAGACTCTAGAACAGATACAATCTCAACATTCAAGCTGGACAACGCAGTCTACATTCCCCACAAGGGAAACCTTCTCAGATGCTCTTCTGGCTTCCAGACTCCTCCATTCTGCACCCTAAGGAGAGCTGATTTGATCTGCTCCATTAAGGCCGAGAATTAATAGAGTCTTTGTGAGTTCGTGGCCTGCTTGATAAAATACTTCCTGAAGGAATTGTCAAACGCCACCTGTTATGTATGTAGGTTTGAATGTCATTGGTTTAGTTTGAATTGTTCTTGTAAAATGTCAAATAGGATTGGTTTAAATAGTGCGGGAAAACCCTGCACTCTCATTGGCTGGCAACTATGGCTGCTGGCTATAAGAAGCAGCCGTAGCCCAGCCAAGTTGGGTCCATTCGAGCTGTAGTCACTTAATAAACTCTTCACTGAAGCTCTTCGCGTCTGACTCTTCATGCAAACATAACACCACCGACTGTTCCTCCTGCAAGGGACTGTTCTCCACTCAAGTATCAATGCTGTCCACTGAGCGGAAGAGCTCAAAGGCTCCACTTAAAGCTGGGTGAGGTTCGCTTGCAAAGGCTTCTTGGCACCGCCGGGGTCTTGCCGAGGGCCTTTGTTTTACCATCTGCCAAACTTCCCCGCCTGCGTTTTATGCGAGCAAATGGCGACTGGTGTGATTGAACAATGACCTTTCTCTGGTCCTCCAGGCAGGCAGGGAGGTTGAAGTGTCCATTTAAGACTGGACTGCGACAGGCAGTTGCTGCAGAAGGCAGACTGAGAGACTTCAGAGGAGTTGTGAGTTGTTAACAAAACAGCCTCCATCACTGCACTTGCACTCGTTGCTGCCTTGTCAATTGTGGTGAAGGCACAAACCCCTCCAGAAATGGATTTTTGTTGCATAAAGGTTTGAGAGAACCGCTTGGCAATTCCTTCTAAAAACAAGTTGGACTTTCAGTGCTGGCTTGAAGGTAGATGAGATCAAAACCTTTCTAGGAGTGTGTTTATCAGTGGACGGAACACACACACACACACTGCACAAACTGATTAAGACAATAAAACAAAACTTGGGAACTGCTGATAATGGACAACTTAGGAGCTGAAATCTGGACTTTCTAGAACCTGCGATAGGCTCTTAAAAAAACTCTTAAAAAACAACAATGCATACTGGAAAGGAGGAAAAATGCACCAAGAATAAGATAGTCAAACATGCCCAAAGGTGCATGCGTTAAAAAGGGGGTTTTAGTAGCTAAATGGTTTAATGGTTTAATTTAATGGTTAATAATATGGTTAAAAAAAGTTAGCAAGGTGCCCCTGGTAGTTTGAAGAAACGCAAACACAGTGCAGATATGATAGAAAAAGAAAGAAAGAAAGAAAGAAAGAAAGAAGGAAAGAAAGAAAGAAAGAAAGAAAGAAAGAAAGAAAGGAAGGAAGGAAGGAGGAAGGAGGGAGGAAAGGGGAAGGAAAGAAGAAGGGAAGGAAGGAAGGAGAAGGGAAGTAGAGAGGAAAAGGAAGGAGAGAGAGAAAGAAAGAAAGAAAGAAAGAGGGGGAGGGGAACAGAAGGGAAGAGAAGGAGGGAGGGAGGGAGAAAAGAAGGAGGGAAGGAAGGAGAAGGGAAGTAGAAAGGCTTAGGGAAAAGGAAGGGAAAGAAAGAAAGAAAGAAAGAAAGAAAGAAAGAAAGAAAGAAAGAAAGAAAGAAAGATTAAAACACCAATTCTTTTTGAGCCAGAAATAGGCCTATTTGGGGGGGGGGGCTTGCTGCAAAATCCCACCCCCCCTTGCCCTGCCCCACAGAGGCAATGATCATTGGCTCAGAAATGAACAGATTGCTGGCCATTGTGACAGGGGAGTGTGCCCGCGTTTGAATGTGTGCACAGCGCAGGCCTTAACACATTGGCGATATCTTGCAAACGATGGCAGTGAATTTCCTCTTATTTAAAGGTAGCAGACAAAAAGGGGCTCGCCGATTGGCTGGCGGTGATGTCATGCCAGAAGAATAGAAGGATATTAATTCGCTTGGGGGGGGGGCTCCTTTTCTTTTATGTGTACAGGCACCACACGTGGACACAGCACACCCGGCACACACAGAGGGGTCGTTAACTTATGGAGAAGGCAGGAACCCCCTGCAGCCCCGCTTTCCCGCGTTCAGCACGGGAAGGAATTTGCTCTGCCCCTGACTCAGTTTGCAGCTCCTTTCTTTCGTGAGAGCATAATATGCACTCTGGCACATACACACACGGTCTTTTGCAGATTTTCAACAGGAGGAAAAGAGGCAGACCTGTAATTTCGGGGCTCAGGATAACTTGCACCAAGCAGGCCCTGGCATTGCGGGTGGAAATAATAGCTCCTGTTGCAAAGTTTTCTAAAACTGCCACCCGCTTCTCGCTCAACAGAAGAACAGAGTTGGAAGGGACCTTGGAGGTCTTCTAGTCTACCCCCCGCTCAAACAGGAAACTCTTCACCCAAATGGTTATCCAACCTCTTTTTTAAAAAACCTCCAGTGTTTATTGGGAATCATACCGGAAATATGCAATAAAGAACTGAAATATTTGATTGTAAATGAATCCTCCGCACCTTCCGCCATGACCTGAAGACCTGGTTATTTGACCAATCCGGGCTGTGACCCATGGGTGGGGTGTTTTTAGATTTTGGTGGTTTTTAAGTTTTGTATTAATTGGGACTATTAGTTTAATTCTTTTTTAAATATTTATTGTGTTTGTTTTTATTGTAAGCCAGTCTTGGAGATGGGCTGCATATAAGTCCCATTAATAAATAAATAAATAAATAAAATAAATTAACAGCAGCTAGAATTGTATTTGCTAAAAATCGGAAAAAATGCCAACACAGGAGGAAGTTATTAAGAAAATTATGGAAAGTGCTGAAATGAGTAAATGGACATTTGAAATTAGAGAACAAGAAGATAAACGATTTTATAAGACATGGGATTTATTTGATCAATGGTTAGATAAAAACACATGGAAATGAACTATGTTAGAAAACTCTAAAGGTAATAGAATGATATAGAATATAGGTATAAAAATGTATAACCATTGGAAGAATGCATAATATAAATTTATAGCAAATATAGCATGTCTCGTATAAAATGAGTGAAGAACAGTTTAGTCAAATAAGTGATTAATAATTGATCATCAATGTACACATATATATTAGATTGATAATACCAGAATTTATATAAATGATAAGTGATGACTATGGAGAGAAAGCACAAAAGATTTGTAACCAACCGACACACTATATGTATGTAATTTGATGATGGTTTTATGTTTTATGTCTTGTTTGTGGAAGTCTGTTTTTAAAAAATAAAACTTGTTTGAAAAAAAAAACCTCCAGTGATGGAGAACTCACAATTTCTGGTCCAAGTCGTTCCACTGATTCGTTTTTCTCACTGTTAAGAAATTTCCTCCTTATTTCAGGTTGCTTCTGTCCTTGATGAGTTTCCATCGGTTGCTGCTTCTTCTTCTTCTTCTTTGTTTTTGTAATTTTTTTAAATTTTTTTGACAACAAACATAAACAAACATAAACATAAAACAACAAATAAAACCTTCTTTCAATTGTACAGTGTGTTGGTTGATGTATATTTCTTGTGCACAATATCTATGGCCTTTCCCTCTTAGGTTTGAATTTATATTCAAATTAGATTAATCAACTTTCCCATGTCACGTCATGTTGTTATTACATCATCTTTAGGCTTTAATTGTAAGTTCGAATTATCCTTTTTGAGCAAATCTCCGTTTCCATCCGTTGCTTCTTGTCCTGACCTCAGGTGGTTTGGAGAATAAGTGGACCCCTTCCTCTTTGTGCCAGCCCCACAAATACTGGAAATATTGGACGACTGCTATCATGTCACTTATCTGAAATAGTATAGGATCTCCTGCTTGAGCAGGGGGCTCGACTAGAAGACCTCCAAGGTCCCTTCTAGCCCTATTATTCTATGTCCTATGGTTTAGCCTCCAGCCCCCTAATTCTCTTGGTTGCCCTTCTCTGCCCTCTTTCCAGAGTCTCAACATCCTTTTTATATCGTGGTGACCAAAACTGGATGCCAACTGAATTCAAAGCGTGGCTTTACCAAGGTATTGTATTTATCTGAGAGTAAGTCCCATTGAACTCAATGGTGTTTATACTTTGGTGTAAGAGCAAAGTGTCCTTCTTACAAGACATACGTGCATGCATGTTTGCCTGTGAAGGTCCTGCAGGTTTGCTCTGTTGGGTAGGAGCTTCCCATGGAAGGAGATTTTGACGGCTTGCCTAACTGGTTAATAACTTGAAACCACAGATTGAATTTGCCCAGGAATGAAGTCCTTGGTCATCCTTGAGCGATTTACAGTAAATTGTTTGCAAATCTTGCTTATCTCAAGTGGTTAGGCCCCGAGTGGAAGATAGCACTGTGCAAAGCTTGAGTCTTGATATTGAGCAACACAATAAGGTCATTTCTTTCTCTGCACTGAATAAGTGCTACATATCAAATCAGGGGGCTTCAAATCATTTTAGCAAGTTGGTGAAATTTGAGTGCCTATGCTTTTCTCCTTCTGGGTCTCCTTTAATTTGGGCAGAGGTACTACTTGGCATATAAAATCTCTTCCTCCCTCCCTCCACCTCCACTCCTCTTCCTTCTCCTTCACTCCTTCTCCTCTTCCACCTCCATTCCTCCTCCACTCCTCTTCCCCCTCCACTCCTCCTCTTCCACCCCTCCTCCTCCTCTGCCTCCTCCTTCCCTCTTTCTCCTCCTCCTTTCCCAGCAAAGTTCCACAAATCAGGATATGCAAGGGTTTCTCAGACTAATAAAGTTTCAGAGGATTGTTATATGAATAGATGGTTTTAATCTTCCATTGACCCTGATACGGTCTCGGGGGAGACATGGCCAACTCGCCATGGAATGACTTGCGATGGGGCAATTCAACAATTTAATTATTTAAAATAATTAAAAGATCATTTTAATTTTTGTCATTCGCATTTCATTTTGTCCCTCCTTTGCATCCTTTCTTGAATGATTCTATTCCACCCTTTATCTATCTATCTATCTATCTATCTATCTATCTATCTATCTATCTATCAATACACATACACAGAGTACATACACACACACACACACACACACACACATACACACATCAGTGTAACTTTTGCTCTGAGGTGAGTTGCCCCACAGCAAGTTGGCTGCTGTGAGTTGGCCATGATGATTTGGCCATGGCAAGTTTTTTTTTAATTAGATTTATATGCCGCCCTTCTCCGAAGACTCAGGGCAGCTTACAATTTTTGGGATACAACCCAATGCGCTCAGCAAATAGCCTGCATTCCATTGTATATGCCTGCTTATTACTAAGCGGCATTTTTTACAAAGTCAGCTTATTGCCCCCAACAATCTTGGGTCCTCAATTTACCTACCCCAGGAGGATGGAAGGCTGAGTCAACCTTGAGCCTGGTGGGATTCGAGCCTGCAATAATTGCAGGCAGCTGGAACTTAAGTGCTAGGCATTTAGCAGCCTGCACCACCAGGGCCCTTGTCCAAGTTGTCCTAGCCTTGAAATCAGAGAGCCTAGATTATTTATTTATTCAATTATTTATTTGGCCTTATATGCCACCCTATCTCCCTGGGGACTCAGGGTGGCTCACATCATAAAAAACATACAGTAGCAAATTTTAAAAAGTTAAAAAAATATTAAACCAATACGACCAAATAAATTATCTACAACCAGAACAAACATTTAAAACTAACCCAACCCACCCCCTCTTAGTCCAGGCCGGCTTGTTCAAATAACCAAGTCTTTAGGCCGCAGCGGAAGGAGTGGAGGTCGGGGGCCAAACGTAGCTCCAGTGGAAGCTGGTTCCACAAGGTAGGCGCACCCACAGAGAAGGCCCTGCCCCTAGGGACTGCCAGCCGACATTGTTTGGCCAACGGCACCCCGAGGAGGCCCCACCTGTGGGAGCGCACCGGGCGATGGGAATTCGATGCTGGCAGGAGGCGTTCCCACAAGTACCCCGGCCCTAAGCCATGTAAGGCTATATAGGTAAGTACCAGCACTTTGAATCTCACGTGGAGGGCAACTGGCAAACCAATGCAACTCGCGCAGGAGGGGTGCAACATGGGAGTATCGGGAAACTCCCATCACAACCCGCGCGGCCGCATTCTGCACCAGTTGAAGCCTCCGCGTGGTCCGCAAGGGCAGCCCCGTATAGAGAGCAATTCCAGACTGGCCTTGTGGTTAACAAGTCTCTCAATTAATTCCTTGTTGCTTTCTCCAACATCTATGACCATGCAAGGCCGCCAATCCACTCTGCCTTCCATAGAGAGTTGGCCTTGGCCAAGACTAGGGGGATCACACCATGGCATGTTTGGTGTCTTATGGAGGCCTTCCTTCTCACCTTGGCCATGCCTGTCCTTCTGCACCTTCTCAGGATGCAACTCTCTACCCTTCTCTCTCTTTCTTTCTTCCTTTCTCTCTTTCCCTTTCTCTTTCTCTCTCTTCCTTCCAATGCTTCGCTATTTCTGGCCTCTAAAAGAGGAGAGACTTGATCTCCCATTAACTCCAAGCTGCTGGAGTGTCTCCTCTCAATGCCAAGACAGATTCATTTGTCTTAAGCGGGTTCAGAGGAGGCACACAGGCTGTTAGGAAGATGGAGCGAGCCATCGCAGGCTCCCTTGATGGCTGCGTGGAAGACTTCTGGCATCTGGGCTGTCAGAAAAGGCTAAAGATCTGCCATGCTCGGAGTCGGGATGGGATTTTATTTTTCTTCTTGACAAGTGTCTGAGAGGCTATTCCTAGCTAGTTGCCTAGCGCTATGTTGAGGCAGTGTGCGCGCGCTGTGCGCGTGTGCGTGTGTGCGTGTATTTAATTATTCTCCAATTTGCTTCCCCTGATTCTGCAGGAGCAGAATTCAATCAGGAGGCGAGCTGAAAGAAGCGGGGAACAGAATTCTCCCATCTGTCCAACACATTTTTTTAAAAAAGCTTTCTTCCCATTTGCAGAATCCACAGGGCAGCTTTCGAACAAGTGACACAAATGAGAAGAAAAAAAACTGGCAAGTGGCAGTCTCTGGCAACATGTACCAGGGCCTGCTGAACGATGTGTGTGTGTGTGTGTGTGTGTGTCTGCATGGATCCAAGTCACACACACAGAAACACACCCAAAATAAGTTCTACTTCAATATGCCAATCAAGGAACTACCAATTCAGACAATCGAACAGTAAACAACAACCTAATCAAGGAACCATAAACAGGGAAAAAATCCCACTCCCTTCTAGCACTGATGATGTTACCTAGCTGGGTTATGAAATGTCTGCAAGAAAACCACCAAGCTCAGAGAGCCCCAAGGACCTCACAGTCCTCGTCCTCCCCCTCTTCCTCCTGCTCCTCCTCCTCCCTCCCCCTCCTTTCCACAAACCCCACTCCCTTCTAGCACTGATGATGTTCCCTAGTTGGGTCATGAAACATCTGCAAGAAATCAACCAAGCTCAGAGAGCACCAAGGACTCCATTACTTCTACAGTCTGCACGAAGGGGTTGGATCGATCCACATCTCAGCTCCTCCAGGTTAAAGTGAATTTAGTATTTCTAACTGATGTTGCAGGAGAGAGAAATGAATAAGCTGGACACAATATGGTTCCATCATCCACTCCCAGCACAGGGCTCAAATGTGCCTTTGTTTTAGATAGATAGATAGATAGATAGATAGATAGGTAGATAGATAGATAGTAGGTAGGTAGGTAGGACAGATAGCTATGATAGATAAGATAGATAGATAGATAGATAGATAGATAGATAGATAGATAGGAGAGATAGGAGAGATGGATGGATGGATAGATAGATAAATAGAGAATTGTTAGATAGATAGGAGAGATGGATGGATGGATAGATAGATAAATAGAGAGAGACTTGTTAGACAGATAGGAGAGATGGATGGATGGATAGATAGATAAGAGACTAGATAGATAGATAGATAGATAGATAGATAGATAGATAGATAGATAGATAGGAGAGATAGGAGAGATGGATGGATGGATAGATAAATAGAGAGACTTGTTAGACAGATAGGAGAGATGGATGGATGGATAGATAAGAGAGAGACTAAGATAGATAGATAGATAGATAGATAGATAGATAGATAGATAGATAGATACGATAGATAGATAGATAGATAGATAGATAGATAGTAGGTAGGTAGATAGGACAGATAGATATGATAGATATGATAGATACGATAGATAGATAGATAGGAGAGATAGGAGAGATGGATGGATGGATAGATAGATAAGAGAGAGACTAGATAGATAGATAGATAGATAGATAAATAGATAGAGATAGGTAGTAGGTAGGTAGGTAGGTAGGTGGGTAGGTAGGTGGGTAGATAGATGGATGGATGGATGGGCAGGCGGGCAGGCAGGCAGGCAGGCAGGCAGACACACGCACATATACAATGTTGCACTGCAGATCGTGTCCTTGTCTGTATTTACCAGTCTCTCAGGTGGGAATTCTTGAGATTCTTAATTAATTTGCTTTTTCCTATGTCAACCATCTCCCCCTCTTCATTGGAGGGAGTTGTTGGCTTGTAATGCACAGCAGAGGCTGCTCGGAAGTGATTTGAATCAATTCCCCCTGGGGAAGGATGGGTTTTCATTCATCAGGGCTGTCAAAGGGCCCCATTGATCCTTACCCCTCACTTAGGGGGCTGGCACTGTGTGGGGAGGAGATGCAAGGGAAGGGATCCTCTTGAGGTGTTTTCAAACTCCACCTGAGACTTCAAAAAGGAGGCGATGGAAGACTAAATAAAGGAAAATAGTTTTTCCCCTCTCGCAGGTGTCCTTGCCTCCTCCTCCTCCTCCTCCTCCTCCTCCTCCCCTCCTCCTCCTCCTCCCCATTCCCTATTAGTACTGATGATGTTATCTAGTTGGGTCATGAAATGTCTGCAAGAAAACAAAAAACACTCAGAGAGCACCAAGAACCACACAATCTTCTTCTTCTTCCTCTTCCTCTTCCTCTTCTTCTTCTTCCTTCTCCTCCTCCTCCTCCTCCTCCTCCTCCTCTTCTTCTTCCAAAACATCTATTCTCATTCTCTCTCCCTCTCCTATTTCTTTCTTTCTTCTCCTTCTCCTCCCCTGATAGCACTGATGAAGTTACCTAGCTGGGTCATGAAACGTCTGCAAGAAATCAACCAAGCTCAGAGAGCACCAAGGACCCCACTGTCCTCCTCCTCCTTTCTAGCACTGATGAAGTTACCTAGCTGGGTCATGAAACGTCTGCAAGAAAACAAAAAACACTCAGAGAGCACCAAGAACCACACAATCTTCTTCTTCTTCCTCTTCCTCTTCTTCTTCTTCCTCCTCCTCCTCCTCCTCCTCCTCCTCCTCCTCCTCTTCTTCCAAAACATCTATTCTCATTCTCTCTCCCTCTCCTATTTCTTTCTTTCTTCTCCTTCTCCTCCCCTCCTTTCTAGCACTGATGAAGTTACCTAGCTGGGTCATGAAACATCTGCAAGAAATCAACCAAGCTCAGAGAGCACCAAGGACCCCACTGTCCTCCTCCTCCTTTCTAGCACTGATGAAGTTACCTAGCTGGGTCATGAAACGTCTGCAAGAAAACCACCGAGCTCAGAGAACACCTGGGATCCCTTCCTATCCTACCGTGATCGCTTCCTTGCCACCTCCTGGGATCCCAAAGACTTTAGCCAGCACCGTGACCCATCCCTTTCAATTTACTGAGCCTCGTGACGAATCCTTCACTGCCCTTTTCTGCTTGGTGGTGCCTGTTTCATGTTGTGTGCCGTTACTAATCTATGAAATATGTAATGTGGCCATAAATCTGCTAGAAAAACAGGATTTGCCATGACAGGAATACCAGAAAGGGAGTCCAAAAAACGAAAGGGCAGAGCGCCCTCTGGTGTTTGCCCAGTGCTCTGCAGGGACACCCTGCTGTCTGAACACATGGACTCTCCTCTGCCAGGAACTTTCCCTCCCCATCCATGTTCTAAACATGCCATAAATATGCTGGTTGTTTCAGGCAGGCAGAAAATCTCAACCCAAAGTCCCCAGGTTTCCTCAGACATGAATAAGGAGAATTAAAGCAACCCTTCAAAGATATGTGGTTGATGTCAACAGGTGATGCTTTCAAGAAGGTCCTCGGTGGCGCAGGCTTTTAAACACAGGCTGTTAAACACCTAGCACTTAAGTTCCAGCTGCCTGCAATTAGTGCAGGCTTGAATCCCACCAGGCTCAAGGTTGACTCAGCCTTCCATCCTCTCGGGGTAGGTAAATTGAGGACCCAAGATTGTTGAGGGCAATAAGCTGACTTTGTAAAAATGCCACTTACTAATAATAAGCAGGCATATACAATGGAAGGAAGGCTATTGCTGAGCACATTGGGTTGTATCCCAAAAATTGTAAGCTGCCCTGAGTCTCCGGAGAAGGGCGGCATATAAATATGAATAAAAATAAAATAATAAATAAATAAAGAAGAAAAGTAGGCTCTGTAAGCCACTTAGAGAGGGTTGTAAAGCACTGTGAAGCAGTATATAAGTGCTATTACTGAGTGGGAAGAAAGGAAGGAAGGAAGGAAGGAAGGAAGGAAGGAAGGAAGGAAGGAAGGAAGGAAGGAAGGGCGTGATGGTACAATGCTTAGAATGCAGTATTGCAGGCTAATTCTGCCCACTGCCATCAGTTCGATCCTGACCGACTCAAGGTTGACTCAGCCGCCCATCCTTCTGAGGTGGGTAAAATGGGGACCCAGATTGTTGGGGGCAACAGACTATGAACTGCTTAGAGAGGCCTGTAAAGCACTGTGAAGCAGTATGTACTATAAGTCTAAGTGCTATTGTTATTTATGGGTAGCTCTGGTTGCCTGCACCTGACAGATTTAGATGGTAGAGCAGAGGTGTCCAACCTTGGCTACTTTAAGACCTATGGACCAATTCAATGCCATTGCTGGTTAGGGAGTTATGGGAGTTGAGGTCTTAAAGTTGCCAAGGTTGGAGACACAGCCGGGCTACAGAACTTGGCCAGTCTGATTTTCAGCTTATGCCAGAGAAAGATTCAAACTCTTTACTAAGTCTGCATTACTATTACTATTAATCCTCCCATTCTTCCTTTCACCCATCTCCTCCCACTTATGACTGTATGACTGTAACCTTGTTGCTTGTATCCTAATGATTTATATTGACTGTTTCCTAGTATGATTTGATTGCTTATTGTACCCTATGACTATGATTAAGTGTTGTACCTGATGATTCTGGACTCTTGACAAATGTATCTTTTATGTACACTGAGAGCATTTGCACCAAAGACAAATTCCTTGTGTGTCCAATCACACTTGGCCAATAAAAGAATTCTATTCTATTCTATTCTATTCTATTCTATTCTATTCTATTCTATTCTATTCTATCTCTACTCTAATCTATACCCTTAATTCTAATTCTATTCTACTCTACTCTATATCCCTAATTCTAATTCTACTTCTATTCTATTCTACTCTATATTCCCTATTCTAATTCTAATTCTATTCTATTCTAATTAGAAATTAGCTGAGGAAAGCATAGCTGAGAAGCAGATGGAGACTGAACAGAGTCCTTACTACCAACTGAATGATAAAGGAATAAAAAACCACAACAGACCAAAAAATGTCCACACAGGACAAACCCCATAAAGTACATAAAATGTAAGTCAAGGGGGCTCAGTAGTACCTTACTTCTTCCAGGGCTTAGGAGAAGAGTCAGATTTTTAAAGATTCCTGGAAGCTATAAGGGTGAGAGCCATGAGGATCTGGGGAGTGGGGAGAGGCTATTCCAGAGACCTGGCACCCCAAGGAAACCCCTTTGATTGATAAGGGGAAAGGATCTCTTCATTGGCCCAACAGTTGGGATGATCAACAGCTTTCCAGAGTAGGTGCGATTCCAATTTCTCGGCTGAGAAGCTTGCTCCAGCCCTAAATTCCAAATATTGACAATGAGGGTTCAGCGACATATTGTATTCATTGACAAAAAAAAAGATAGCACACCTTGTCCGTGTACGATGTGAGTGACTGCGAAACTGTCATGCATTTTACAGTTGTAGCTGTTGGATGTGCTCTGCCATTAACGCTTCGCTGTATAATTAGCAGCCCGGTGGGGAGTCAAGAAAAGAGTTGTTCTTTGCAGCTGACAGCCCATTTGCAAAAGGAGGGTTGTGTATCCTGTTTAGGTGACAAGTGAAAATTAATCTGGCAATTCCAATAAAATAAACTTGGCACCGCTTTCCTCTGGCTGGTGCTGGCTGCTCAGCCAGGAAATTCCTGGAAGTCAGCACAAAATGCAGATACTCCTTGACTCACGACCACCAAAATGTGGGGCCAGGATTTCTGTTGCTTTGCAAGGTGGTCGCTGAGTGAGTCATACCCCCTTTTTTTTTTTGGCCACAGTTCAGCAAATCACCGCAGTTAGCTGAACCATGCAGTCATTCATCACAAACATATGAAGGACGGTTGCCAAAACTGGGTAACGTCTAGTTTAATGAAGAGAAGGACCAGGGGGTGATATGATTTGAGGGGACTTCCAATATTTGAGGGGCTGCCACAAAGAAGAGGGGATCAGCTTATTTTCTAAAGCACCAGAAGGCAAGACGAGAAGCAATGGGTGGAAACTAATTCAAGGACAGAAGCAAACTGGAATTAAGGAGAAACTTGGTAATGGTGAGAACAGTTTTTTGAGTTTAGTTTCGTTTAGTTTCTTGTCACGGCACCTCGTACAATGAAATTAAATGCCATCTTCAGTGTACATTATGACTGAAAATAAACACAAACACACATCCTTCACATTCTATACATTGAATTGAAAACCCCTGACATCCTCAAACCCCCACTCCTTTAACCTCAAACTATCCCTATTGACCTCATCCCATTCCTAAGAGGTCTGCAAGGGGCGTGCATAAGTGCACCACCGTGCCTATCACCCCTGTCCTGTTGTCCCCATTTATTCGTACCTATTTCCTGTATTCTTACTCATGTTTATACTTACACCTATTATTTTGTAAGCGACTGGCAAATCAAATCAATCAATAAATACATATTGCATTCATTCGGTAGAATTCAACAGAGCTACTGCCCTGGGATAGAAGCTGTTTTTCAGCCTGTTTGTCCTTGTTTTTATTATTATTCTGTACCATCTGCCAGATGGTAATAGTTCAAAAATAGAGTGCCCAGGATGAGATGGATCTTTGAGGATGTTTTGAACTTTCTTAAGGTAGCGGGAGCTGTAAAGCTCTTCCGAAGAGGGGAAAGGGCAACCCATTGATCCTCTGGGCAATGACGTTAACCCTCTGGAGTGCTGTCCTTAACCAATGGGAAGGCTTCCTTCCAGAAGTTGTGGGTGCACTGGAGGTTTTTAAGAAAAGACTGGACAGCCACCTGTCTGAAATGGTCCAGGGCAAGGGTATCAAACTGGATTTCATTGAGGGCTGCATCAGGGTTGTGTTTGACCTCAAGGGGAGGGGCCAGCTTGACATCACTCATGTCGAGGGACGCCTATTGTGGCCCAAGCGTTCTGTCAGCAAAAATAGGCTCCCAGGCTCTGTTTTCAGCTGCGATGGCCTCCTGCAAACCCTCTGCCAGCAAAAATGAAGCTGGGGGTGTGTGGCATGTACAGCCCTCCCAAGCTCCATTTTCGCTGGCAGGGGCACCGTGGGCCAGTCCTTCGCTGTTTCCAGGGCAGCCTCGCGGGCCAGATCTAAGCACCGTGCAGGCCGGATCCGACCCTTGGTCCTTTAGTTTGACATCCCTGGGATAGGGTTTCCTGCTTGAGCGGGGTGGGGGGGTGGGGATGGACTAGAAGACCTCCAAGGTCCCTTCCAGCTCTATTCTGATTGATGGATTGATTTAGTGGTGCTGGTTTTCATATCTGCAGGTAAACTTCCTTTGGCCACTGTAAAAAAGAAAAGAAAAGAAAAGTTGCTTTTTGAGTGATTGGTCTGATCGGAGCAATTTCCAGCCAGCCTTATTTGCAACGGCCGTAAATTCCCTGTGCTGGCGGTGATGGATAGGTGAGCCCCTGTTCCTTGTCACTGATCTGTCACCTGTATATATGGGGACAAAACGGTTATGCACGAAACGCCGTTGAAAAGAGCTCTGTTCTGCAGCCACCGGATAAAGTACATGGGTTGCTTCTTTGGGGACTTGGTTCTCTGTCTTTGCCACTTCAGTGAAATTTACCGTCGCTTATAGTAAAAAAGATGGTGAGCTTTATTAAGAGTTTCCTCAGGGCAATTTTCCTTCCCAGGTGTTATATATCTTTGATTTTTTTTTTTCAGGAGCTGCAAAAGGCAGGAGAAGATGGGAGGGGGGGGGTCCTGGAAGAGAAACCCACAGCTAATAAAAAGCACGGGGTTATTTCTTAATGTGCTTTTTCGCTTCATTTTTCTTTACGGCTTTCAAGATCAAACGGCAACAATTCAAGCCCCAAGTAGGGGAAGGAGAGAAAAAAATCATCACAAAAGGAGAAAGGAAAAAGGCTGCACTGAAAAGCAAGGTTTTGCAAACAAAAGGGAGGCAAAACGTTTTTGGAACGGTTGATCTTTGCAAATGTAAAACTCCCAGCTGGACCACTGACAGTTCTACATCTGGGAAACCCTTTTTATTGCAATGTGGATATATATAAGATTATTTCTTATATTGATGCAATCCAGATACACCAAGCCAATGATATAGCATCTCATGCTTTTGAGCAGGGGGCTGGTCCCTTTGAAGTCCATCTTGACTCGATTCAGATGCAGGTTTTGGCTTTTGAGATAAAAAGGGAGAAAGGGTTTCTTTTTTCAACCTGCTGCCCTCCAAAGATTCTGGACTACAATAACCATCGCCCTGCCTGAGCTCTGGTTCTTCTTCAGAGCTGTAACCTATTTTCCCCTAAGCAATTGGGATCTTGGCAATGATGATTTCAGTTCAGCATTCAATACCATCATCCCAGACATTCTTCTAACTAAATTAAACCAGCTAGAAGTACCTGAACACACTTGCAAGTGGATCATAAGCTTCCTAACAGAAAGGAAGCAGCAGGTGAAGCTAGGCAGAATCACATCTGATACCTGTACAACTAGCACAGGGCCCCCACCCCCCAAGGTTGTGTGCTTTCTCCACTTCTCTTCTCCCTATATACCGATGACTGCATCTCAAACGATCCCTCTGTTAAAATACTGAAGTTTGCAGATGACACAACAGTGATTGGTCTCATTTGAGACAACGACGAATCCGCATACAGACAGGAAGTTTTACAACTTGCCTTGTGGTGTAACCGGAACAATCTGGAACTGAACACACTCAAAACTGTAGAAATGGTGGTAGACTTTAGAAGAAACCCTCCCATAATAGCACCTCTTACAATACTAGACAACACAGAATCAACAGTAGAGACCTTCACATTTCTAGGTTCTATTATATCACATGACCTAAAATGGACACCTAACATCAAAAACGTCATTAAAAAAACACAGCAAAGAATGTTCTTTCTGCGCCAACTCAGGAAGCTCAAACTGCCCAAGGAGCTGCTGATCCAGTTCTACAGAGGAATGATGGAGTCTGTCATCTGCACCTCTATAACTGTCTGGTTTGGTTCTGCAACCCAACAGGACAGACACAGACTTCAGAGGATAATTAGGAGCTGCAGAAAAAACAGTTACTACCAACCTGCCTTCCATGGAGGACCTGTATACTGCACGAGCCAAAAAGAGGGCTGTGAAAATATTTACAGACCCTTCACATCCTGGACATATTGTTTCAACTCCTACCCTCAAAATGACGCTATAGAGCACTGCACACCAGAACAACTAGACACAAGGACAGTTTTCCCTCCGAAAGCCATCACTTTGCTAAACGAATAATTCCCTCAACACTGTCCAACTATTTACTAAGTCTGCACTACTATTACTATTAATCTTCTCATCACTCCTTATCACCCATCCCCTCCCACTTGTGACTGTACGACTGTAACTTTGTCACTTGTATCCTTACAATCTATATTGACTGTTTCCTGGTATGATTTGATTGCTTATTGTACCCCATGACTATCATTAAGTGTTGCACCTGATGATTCTTGACTCTTGACGAATGTCTCTTTTATGTACACTGAGAACATTTGTACCAAGACAAATTCCTTGTGTGTCCAATCACACCTGGCCAATAAAGAATTCTATTGTATTGTATTCTATTCTTATTGTAAAGACAGTGTTGCACCTGATGATTCTTGACGAATGTATCTTTTCTTTTATGTACACTGAGAGAATTTGCACCAACACAAATTCCTTGTGTGTCCAATCACACTTGGCCAATAAAGAATTCTATCTTCTATCTATCTATGAAGGGAACCGAGGTCCAAGTAGCAGATGGGTTGCTCTTAGCAGGGCAGGTGTTTGTAATCTCTCTCTCTTGTTTTTAATGAACTTATTTTAAAATGCCCGTGATTGAACGATGCGCAAAGCTGTTCAACTCGTGAATCCATCATACAAGTATTGGTGTTTTTTCTCTCTCCCCCACTCAGCTGCTTCATACAGTCCTAAATTTCGCTGATTCTGAGCCGCTTTGCTGAATGAGAGCCAAGGTTAGCAAAGGCATGATGGATGCACGTGTTAAATCTCGCTCCTTTGCACCGAGAGAGCCATCAGATCATACCTGCGTTACCAGTGCAGGCTGGCAAGAAGGGAAGACAGCATAAAAGCTGCACCACGTCACGCTGTCCCGCCCTTTCATGCTCTATCCCTCAACCCCCCCACCGCTTCCCAATGGTTTCTTCCGAAAGGCGGCGCTTCCTTTTATCCCATCGGCTTACTGTACGATTCAGTCTTTCCTAACCGTTTCCAATTCACTTCCCTCCTCTCCCCCCCCCCGTTTTTCCGGAAAGTTGGTATATTCCGCTCGAAGGCCGGCCGCTTTTACGCTTCCGTTGCCGCATTCTGGAAAAGCCGCTGCGCCCTTGAGACACGTCCCTGCCGTGCCCGCTACGCTGCTTCCGTAGACAGCTCCGCTTATTCCCTACCGAAAGTTACGGCGGCGGGCGCGGGGCGGCGCGGCCGAGGGACGCAAACGGCGTTAGCGGGCGCTCGTGGACGTGGTGGCGGCGGCGGCGGCGGCGGAGGGACGGAGCGCCCGGCCGAAGGCGACCCAGGACGGTAACGCTTCCTGCGGCTCTCCTGCTTGCCCGGCTCCCCCGGGTCTCTCGGCGGAGGGCGGCAGAAATCCGGGATGCCTGGTTGGCAGTGGAGGAGGGGAGGCAGGATCCTCTGTTGGGCCCCGAGTAGTACTCCAGAGCCCATCATCCCCATCCCCCTTCCTCCTGGCCTTCCCCAGATGGGCTTAGGCATGGTTCCCTGCTGCTGAGCATCGTTCAGGGCCCTCCAGGTAGATGGGACTCCGACGCCCATCATCCCCAGACAACATGCTGCTTTCCCTTTCTCCCAGCATCTCAACCCCCTTCCTTTCTTCCTGTCGACTTCTGGGCTTATGCAACTGCAGCTCCCATCATCCCCAGCCCGCTTGCTCATCTTCCCTTCCTCCAGCTATGCTGGACTACAGCCCCCATAATCTCAGGCAGGGTCCTTCCTTTTCGGCAACTCCCATTATCCCCAGCCATGACAGCCTTTTCCCCTGTCCCAGATAAGGTGGTCCCTCTTCCAGCCTGGAGATGGGCTTGTCTGCCTCTCCCATCATCCCCAGCCGGCAAGACCTCCGGATGTTGCACGGTGGTCCAGATGCTTAACGACTAAAAAACCCATCATCCACAAAGGTCTCTCTCTCTCTCACACACACACCACCTTCAACGTGACTAATACCAACGTTCATTCACAAAGCCACATTGTGCGTTTCTATGTAAGGCAGGATCACCAAAGCTAAGACAGGTAGCCCTCGACTTACAAACAGCTCATTTAGTGACCGTTCAAAGTTACAACGGCGCTGGAAAAAAGGGGGACTTGGGACCTTGGAAGCCTCCCCAGGATCAAAATTCAGAGGCTTGGCAACCTGGGTCATACTTACCACCTTTGCTGTGTCCCAAGGTCATCAGATTATCTTTGATGACCTTCTGAGCAGCCAAGTCAAGGGAGAAAAACAGATTCGCTTGACAACCAGGTTACTAACTTAAAGCAACTGCTTAACAACTGTGACGGGGCAAAACTCAGTTAACAAATGTCTTGCTTAACAGCAGAAATTTGGGGCTCCCTTGGGAGTCATTAAGGGACTACCTGTACAATAAAAATAAAGTTAAAAAAAAACAACTCGGTTACTTTTAAATTTCGTATGGGCCATTGTAAAGCCGGTAGGAATCACTCTGAGTTTTTCTTCTGCTTTTTACCTTTTTCTTTTGCCCCACCAGCCCATTCCTCTAAGCCAGGGGTCTCCAACCTTGGCAACTTTAAGCCTGGTGGACTTCAACTCCCAGAATTCCTGGGGAATTCTGGGAGTTGAAGTCCACAAAGCTGGCTGGGGAATTCCGGGTGTCGAAGTCCACAAAGCTGGCTGGGAATAGCTGGCTGGGGAATTCTGGGAGTTGAAGTCCGCCAGGCTTAAAGTTGCCAAGGTTGGAGACCCCTGCTCTAAGCCTCTTTCCCCTCATTGAAGGTTGTTTTGAAGTTGCCAAAGCACCAAACCGAAGCCACAACTGGGAACCGAAACATCTGGAATTCTTCCCCCAAGGGGGGGCAAATGAGCGGCTTCGTCTGTACAAACTCCTCTTACTGGTTTTTGATTCTTTCTCTTCAGAGTGGGGTCTGTTCCCAGAATGGAGGGTGATCCCTGAGCCCCCTTCGACCGCTGCCGGCCTTTGAGAACCTCTCCGTACAACTCAAGACTTCGCCATGTGGCACAAGGCCCTGTGTGTGGCTGTGCTGGCCTTGGCCACCGGCTACGTCTTCTGGTTGGAGCCCGCTTGGCCGGATTTCCTGTGGGAGCACCTCTCGGGACCCTTCCTGTACCAATTTCAAGGGGACCAGGGGTCCCCAGAAGGCAGCATGGCAGAGGCCTGGGATGCCCTCATCACCCGGCCAGCCAAGCAATGGAACAGAGTCGCTGTGGGGTAAGGATGGATGGGTTGACCGATTCGCTTGGTTGATGGGAGAGTTGAAGGATGCCCAAATTTAGTGGCTCTTGAGGTTGTATATTTTTTAAAAGCATGAGAGATGGTTGCCTAGATCCGTGATGGCAAACCTATGGCACGTGTGCCACAGCTGGCATGCAGAGCCATTTGTGCGGGCACGCGAGCCCCAGCCAAACTTACCTGCGCTGGTCATTTTCACCCTCCTGGAGGCTCCAGGGAAGCCTCTGCAGCCTCGGGAGGCCGAAAAATGGGCCTACCGGAAATACCGGAAGTACCGAAACGGCTTCAAACAGGCTGAAAATCAGCTGGGAGGCACACGCATGCGCAGTGCAGATAAGGGGGCAGGGTTGTTGCACACGCATGCGCGGGGGGGGCAGGGCGCATTGCATTGTGGGTGCCGGCATGCACGCGCGCTTTCGGCACACCACAACAAAAAGGTTCGCCATCACTGGTGTAGGGTCTCCTGTTTCAGCAGGGGGTGGGGTTGGACTAGATGACCTACAAGGTCCCTCCCAACTCTCTTAATCTGATCTAAGCCTCCCTTCTCTTCAGGGTCAACGCCTGCGTCGATGTGGTCCTGTCCGGGGTGAAGCTGCTGCAGGCCCTCGGCTTCCGCGGTGAGGTCGGGAAAGACCATTCGGTCTTGCGTTCCGCTGCTGAACTGGAGGAAGCCTTTGTCCATTTTATGGGCAAGGGGGCTGCCGCAGAACGGTTCTTTAACGACGCCGATGGCTTCCACCGCATCGCACAAACGGCGTCCAGTTATCCGGGCGCCCAGGTGAGCTCTTGGCTTGGGCAGGAGGTCCACTGGGCTGAGTTGGTATCGGGGATCAAGGGCCTCTTCTGGAGGTGTGCAGATGGTTCCTTCCATCTTTCCCAGCCACCAGAGCTTTTTCCAGAGAGCTGGATCTTCGCATAATGTACCGAAGGAGGTCATCTGAGCCAA
This sequence comes from Naja naja, assembly GCA_009733165.1. NCBI lineage: Eukaryota > Metazoa > Chordata > Lepidosauria > Squamata > Elapidae > Naja > Naja naja. Next base: position 5,104,019 of record CM019163.1, read on the forward strand.
ATCATGGTCATTTGGCCATTGCCAAATCACTTCCGATGTAACGCTCCCAAGGAAACTGCTTGGATGTGGTCAGTGGGAGTCAACTCCTGCTTTGCTCCCTTTTAATTTGCTTTTAATAAAGGCATTTGGGGATATATGTGATGACCCAAAGGGGCGTGGCACAAAGGCAACACAGTCAAATAATCAAGAAGACTGCCTTCATTATCTCCAACTTTGCCCCCAGTGTCCAGGTTAGCTTCTGGCTGGAGAAAAACTCTCCCAGGAACAGCCTTTAAGTGGAGAAAATTTAGTCCAAAACAAGGTACACACAAACTGTAACTTAAAGTCCAAACAAGCCAAACTAAAGTAATTAGTTTGGTAGGGCAGGAGCAGGAATTTCAAACTTGGAATCACGGCAAAACTCACACAGTTGGGAAGATGCCAGGAACACAGAAAAGCCACAACAATACAAGATAAATTCACGTTTGCTCCCAAAAGCTTGCCGCACGCAGCTTGCCTTTTTAAACACTGTGTTCCCAGTTGCAGCTAATCAAGGGAATCAGGGCCCTTTCCTCCCCCATAAGCCACGCAACTCACGTTGCTCCCTTCTCCGTTCCTGTGTGCCCTAGAATGAAGAGGGGGTGGGCCTGGGTCTTCTTCTGAACTCCCTCTCCCTTGTTCTCCCTCTCCCCTGCTCTGCCCAGCCAGACTTTGCCCTTCCCCAGTTTCCTCCACAGCCAGTGGAGCCACACTCCTGCTTCCTGTCAGCTGTTCAGCTCCGACAGGGGCATGACACTACTGCGTGGGGATGAAATTGGTATCAGCAAATCAGCCTTTGTAATTAAACCTCTTTTGGTTTAAAGGATGAAAAGGTGAAACTCTGCCCAGTGCTACAGACGACACCAGTTTTCCAAGGCTACCTTGAGCCAGTGTTTTTTCAATAATTTCAGGCTGATAGTGAATCTTCTAAAATTTACAGCTATGTAAATTTCTGCAAAGTCATGCTAGTTCTTGGCTGCCAGCCGCACCAGCAGCTCTAAATCCCCTGTGACTTGACAGCTTATTTTATCATTGCTCAATCTCACATTTAATTTGGGACCTGATTAATGGCTTTAAAATTCTTCCTTTCATCACACTTGCGTTTACAAGACGTTTGAGAGGCTGGAGGGCTTTCTGCACAAGCTCAAGGAAACCGCGGGGTCGATTTTCTCCGGTTCCATACAAACAAACACACAGTTATTTCATTTGTACTTATTTCGGGAGGTTGAGTAGCAGACTGGAATTAGCTGATTGCTTGATGCTCAGAATGTGTTTCTGGAAGCAGAAAGACTGCTGGTCCTCTCTGGGAGGTGGAGTGTTGAGATTAGTCTTCTTTTTCTTTTAATTGGGTTTGCATTCTGTTCTTCATCAGAAGAATATGCCCAGCAGATGACAGAGCAAAAATAGAAGTGAAAGCAGTAAAGAACTGAAAATGGCTGCAAGAGTCAGCAAATATGTCAAGGAACAGAAAGCTTGGATAAAAATAGACATGCAGGAACTGAGAATTTATAATCGAGAGAACTTTGCAAACAGCCCTACCTGTTCTCACCATCCTCTTCCCCCCTTTCTTTCTTCCATTTTATGTTCTTATAAAATTGCCAGTACAGAAAACTGCAGCATTGGAAAATGGCACTGGCCACAGAGGTGGTATTCAGCTGGTTCGGACCGGTTCTGGTGTTATCGGTAGTGGAAATTTTGACTAGTTTGGAGAACCGGCAAATACCACCTCTGGCTGGCCCTGCCCCTGCTGTTACCTCTCCTAAATTTCCTATATTCCCTGCCGCTCCTCAGCTGAGCTAAAAAAACAGCATAGCTCACCAGCGTTGACACAGAGGACGGTCCTTGAGTTCTGCATGCGTGCAATGCACGCATTAGGCATGCGCGCACGTACAAAGCACGCGCTCAGAATCGGTAGGAAAAAATGTGGAAACCCACCGATTGGCCTGTGAAATGTTATATACTTCAGTGTAATCGGCTGGTTTTTAAAATGCCACCTATCCCGCTATATGACGGTATTGGCCAAAGACTTAATGCCCACTCGCTGGAAAGTGGTTCAGTGACGTCTTACTCTCTTGCAGTTGTATGTTGGAGGAAATGCTGCTCTCATTGGCCAGAAAATCGCATCTCATCCAAACTTAAAGGTAAACTGTATTCTTTTGCCTGTAACTGTAAATTGTTTTGTCCCACCGGCTTTTTTGTATACCATAATGTGGTTTGCGATAATATAGACAAATGACACACGTCTGCTCACTAAATTTAGATCTTGAGCAACAGAACACCCAAAAGAACAAATGTGGTTTTGCAGTTATGCACGAGAGACTTTTATGTCCTGTTTTTCATTCATCAATAGGGAAATGTTTGTACCAGCATACCAATTCGCCTCTAAATGACCAGGATCAAAATTGGAAAATACGTTAAGAATGCAGTTAATCTGAGAGAAGTTATTATCAGTCTGTTCCCTTGTAGGTTCTACTTTGTGGACCAATTGGACCCAAGCTTCACGAACTGCTTGATGAGAATGTAATGGTCCCTCCAGAATCACTGCAAGAATTAGATGAATATCATCTTATTTTGGAATACCAAGCAGGTACGTGCCATTTGAAGATCCAAAAAAAGGTCATTGGTGGCGGGTTCAGATTTGATCATCACAGAAGCCTGATTGATTATGTTGAATTTCTTAATAAGGAAATGCCCCAATCCAGAAATTGCACAAAAATTTAAAACAAAACAAAAAAACCCCACATTTGTCAATATTGCAGAAGTTTTTAAGAAGCACTGCCCTGTTGCCCATCTGGGAACAATGGGCAGAAGAACATCACCGTCACTGGCAAATCTGTAATGGATTTCCTTTTTTTTAAATATATATATATATATATATATATATATATTTGTTTTCGTAGATTTTCACGGGTAAAGGTATGTAGGTCTTGGTGTATTCGGGTCTTGTCCCGTGTAAGATTAATCTTACACGGGACAAGACCCGAATACTTACTATCTATCTATCTATCTATCTATCTATCTATCTATCTATCTATCTATCTATCTATCTATCTATCTATCTATCTATCTATCTATCTATCTATCTATCTATCTGATTTCTATGCTGCCTTACCTCTCGGAAGACTCAGGGCGGCTTACAATAATAAAAAATATAATACAAATATTTAAAAAAACATTAAATTCAAAATCCCACTAAACCAATAAAACTAATAAAAACAATTTCTAAAATCTCATCCCCTCCATCAGTCCAGGCTGGCAAGTTGGAAAAGCCATGTTTTTAGGCCCCGACGGAAGGACCGGAGGTCAGGGGCCACCCGGAGCTCAAGGGGCAGCTGATTCCATAGGGTGGGTGCTCCCACAAAGAAGGCCCTACCCCTAGGGGTCGCCACCCGACATTGTCTGGCCGACGGCACCCCAAGGAGGCCCTGCCTATGGGAGTGTACGGGACGTTGGGAAGCCGTTACTGGCAGCAGGGTCTCCCGCAAACTTTTTCAAACTTGAGTTCAGCTGCTTCAGTGGGATCGAACAGGGGAATGAGAGGCAAGTGGTGAAAAGCCCTGGTGGAAGTTTGCCAAAGGTAAAAGGAAATTAATCCATGAGATCTGCTTTTTTACCGGACTTTGATCTGCCGTGTTAACGTTCTGTGTTCAGCAATATTTTGAGTCCGCCCACGCTTGAAATTTCCAGTAATGTGAATGTGCAAAGCTTTAAAAAGAGAAAGTACAGAAGACTTGATTGCATGTGATTTACAGTGTTTTTGCCCAAAACTGATGTTTACAACTATTATCCGTTTAGCAAGTGTGGCGTTTGCTTAATGGGTGCAGTGCTTGCTTTATAACCACTGCCAGAAAAGGACATAATATTGGCTTGGTCAAATGACCTTCATAATTTACAGCCCTAATGTACAGGCTTCCATTATGGTCATAACATGAGAACTACCTGTAAGTTGACTGGCAGAAGTTCCGAAACTACGAGTGCCCTAACGGCACACCTGTCTACAGAGAGAGTTTATTCCTTTCCTGATAACAGAACCAATCAGAATAGAACTGCCAGGGACATTGGAGGGTCAAGCAGGAGACTCTATACCATTTCAGGCAAGTGACTGTCCAGTCTCTTCTTAAAAACCTCCAGTGATTTCTGAAGGCAAAGCTGTTCCATTGATTAATTGTTTCCACTGTCGGGAAGTTTCTCCTTAATTCCAGGTCGCTTCTCTGCTTGATCATTTTCCATTGTTTCTTGCCTTGCCTTCTGGTGCTTTGGAAAATAAGTTGACCCCCTCACCTATGTGGGAGCCTCTCAAATACTGGAAGACTGCTATCATGTCCCCCCTAGTCTTTCTCTATAAGAGCCCGTCACAAATGCACGATGTGCCTGCAGAGATTCTGTGTAATGGTGGGCTTTTGTCTTGGGGGTGGGATTGTGCTCATCAGGTGAGGAATGGGGAGAGCTGACAGCTCCCAACGCCAACCGGTTCATCTTCTCCCACGACCTGTCCAATGGGGCCATGAACATGCTAGAAGTATTTGTATCCAGCCTGGAGGAATTTCGGCCAGACCTGGTGGTGCTTTCAGGGTTCCATATGATGGAAGGACAGACCAGAGAGCTACGCCAGAGGAGGCTCCAAAAGGTAAGTTCCAAAATGCTTTGCCTTCTCTTCTAAAAACTTCCCTACAACTATTGTGTTAGTTAAAAAAAGACTACAGGCTACAGCTTTAGCGTCAGGATCCTGGCAATGAGACATGCTGCAGTCCAGAGACTGGCAAAGTACGGCTTTGCAGGTAAAATGCAGCCCACCCGGTTTTTGTATGGTCCACGAGTTAGAATGTTTGGGCAGACAGCAGATGGTCAAGCCTAGGGTGAGGGGAGGGGCACAATGGGGCATCCCGGGCAGTGGCCTATCAGCAAGCTCCTTGCTGGTGCACCAATGTTGTCCAATGGCTGCCATGCTCCTTGGCCCATGGATGTGTTAGCCATGCCCGAAGATGGAGGAAGGACAAGATCTGGTCCTTTATGGAGAAAACCTGCCATCTCCTGGTGTCTAATTCATTATCCTCTGGGTTGCAGCATCTCCCGACTGCCATGCTGGCAATGATGGGAGTGGGCATCCAGCATCTAGCATTGTTAGGAGCCTCTGTGGCACAGTGGTTAGAGTGCAGTACTGCAAGCTACTTCTGCTGCAGCCAGCTGCCTACAATTTGGCAGTTCAAATCCCACCAGGCTCAAGGTTTTCTCAGCCTTCCATCCTTCCGAGGTGGGTAAAATGAGGACCCAGATTGTTGGGGGCAAGAGGCTGACTCTCTAAACTGCTTAGAGAGGGCTGTAAAGCACTGTGAAGCGGTATGTAAGTCTAAGTGCTATTGCTATAACGGTCTGGGAAGATGAATCAAAGACTTTCTTTGGCTCTGCAAGGAGATATGCTTGGATGTTCGCCCAACCACTCATTGACGCAACAGCCATTCGATCAGAAAGAAGCTGACTCCATCTGATGGCTCCTTTCCCCCTCTGCTACCTTCCCATATGCCTTTTGTGTCTCCTAATCTGATTGTTTTTGGTGTGTGGGGGGGTGTTTCCTCAGGCCGTAACTTCCATTTCTGACATTCCCACCGACATCCCGATCCATCTGGAATTAGCCGGTATGACCGACCCAGACCTCATGAGAGACATAATTCACCAGGTAAATCACAACGGTGGAGTCTCTTCTCCCTTTCAGAAGAGATGAAAGTTGTGAGATGAATTTAAAGTTACCTGAGGTGCAGTAGACAAGAGTTAAATTGCTTAATGTGGAGGGAAGACCTTGGTTGGAGATTGAGACCTGCCTATTTTACCTATGGTGAGTCTGGGAACCCAGCATGGGCACAGGTCGAGATCCAGGTGTACAGTTCCAAAAGGCAGGTCACCACAGACTCCACAGGCCCAAAGTCAATTATTGCAGATGGCAAGGATCTCCAGCTATCTTTTGGCATGCTTGACCCAAAGCGATGCTTTGATTTCCGGGGTGGTTTTATGCCTTCACCCAGGGGACTCCCACCTTGGGGCACTTTTTAAGACTTGTGGACTTCAACTCCCAGGATTCCCCAGCCAGCCAGGTGTGAATTCTGGAAGCTGAAGCCCAAGGTTGAACACCCCTGCCTTAGTCTTTTAGAAGGGGGACTCCTCCGATGCCAACCTGTCGCTTGGTCTGTCTGTTAGCAGATCTTCCCGCTGATGAACTCCATCGGCTTGAACGAACAAGAGCTGCTCTTCCTCACCCAGGCAGCCTCGGGACCGCACTCCTCGCTGACTTCCTGGAACGGCGTCCCGGAGGTGGGCACGGTCAGCGACATCCTTTTCTGGATCTTGAGGGAACACGGGAGGACTTCAGCCAGGGCTTCGGATCTCACCCGGATCCACTTCCATACTTTGGCCTACCACCTCCTGGTTACCGTGGACGGGTATTGGGCCAACCAGGTGGCGGCTGTGGCTGCCGGAGCCAGGGTGGCGGGGACCCAAGCTTGTGCCACCCAGACCATTGACGCCAGCAAGGTCTTCCTGAAGGCCCCGCTGGAGTTCGCCACTTCCAAGGCGGAGGGGGCCTCCAGAGTCTCCTTAAACCCAAAGGAGCCCATATCGGTGTGGCACCGGGACGGCATCTCTTTCCATTACTCCCCCGTGCTGGTGTGTAAAAGCCCCCTGCGGACTGTGGGCCTCGGGGACGCCATATCTGCCGAAGGACTCCTGTACTCAGAAATCCATCCCCACTAAGCACGGAATAAAAAGATCCAACTCCCAACATTCGGACCATGCAGAGGCTGGAAGTCAGATCGGATCAGGAACCAAAGGGGGGGGACACAAGGAATGCTATCCAGAACTTGGGATGTATTGCCATAGGAGTGTTTTGTAACGCAACCGTCAGGGAGGAAGGTTCATCCGAAGGCAGCCCTTTGGACCAGAGTGAAAAGGAAATGTTCTGACCCAAACGTGGTTCCAAGAGAGCAAATCCAAGACAAAGGTACCAGCACAACCTTTTACTGTTTCATCTATGAATCCTGTTTCTTCACAGATAAAAGGCTGCTTCCAACTAATTAGCTCGGTAAGAGCCAGGCCAAGGTTTTGCAAGGCTGCCAAGAACAACAGATAAAGTCACTAAGCAGTAACTCCAACACAAAGAGTCTCCAAACACCAACTCAGATATTCCTAATGTCCACCAGGCTCAAGTATCAAACTTCTTTGCCTTCTGCAAAGAACTGTAGTTTCTCAGCTGGCTTTTATCTCCTCAGGGAGGGGCCATTACCTTGCAGCCTTACTCCTGTGTCGCCTGTGCTGCTGCAGTTGCTCTTTCCTTTGAGCAGCCCTGCACGCACGTGCGCTGGGCATGGGCTCCTCGGGAACCTCTTCATCACTGCTGCCAAACTCCACAATCTCCAAGGGCAGCATCCACTCCCTGATGGTCCTGGCCCCATCCCTGCCTCACACGCAGGCCCCTCGTCTGAGTCCTCGCTCTCCGAGACCTCAGCCGTCTGCACCTGCTGCTGGCGAACCACAACAGGAAAGTGCTCTGTTTTTTTAAAATTAAGACCCATTTCATTTGCTATAGTTTCTCAAGGGAGGCTGTTCCTGGTGCCTGATTACTCCAGGTGGGATATAGGGATCCTTTTCAGAATCGTATCAGCCAGGCAGAAGTTTGAAAAAAACCAATTTTATTTCTTCACATTTCTGACATAGGAAGACCCAGACCTTCTACTTGTTTGGAAGACTTAATATATTTCCCCTTTAACATCCCTACCTCCAAAGATGCACCACCAGCCCATTAATAGGCAAGGAAAGGATTTTCCTCTTAGGCTCATAAAAGAGACCCAGGGCTGCTTTCCAAATATCAAAAGCATTTCCTTCGCTGGGCAATGCTAATTCCTTCTTTCTTTTTTTCTTTTGTGGTTGCTACTTTCGAAGGTCTTGGCAAGAGGATCCTCAAATGTCAGGCAGTTTTAACTCCTCTTAACAGTGAAGGCTGGGGGCAAGGACTAGAATGGAGAGCCAACCGTATATTTCTGCTGACTTCTAAGTGTAATACAGCACAAGCTGCAATACATCTGTGCAAAATGCCGAGGTAGATCTTGCTTAAGCCTTAACGTGGCTCCTAATAAGCAACCACAAACAAACGTGTTTTTTTTTTTTAAACTGAAGTTTGATTAAGAAAACTGAGCATTTCTAGCATTTCTGGCTTGCTATAATTAGCATCAGGTCTTAAGGGCTCCCAGGAAGGTGGACTTCAATTGTTCATTCCATCGTTTTCTTCGCAGGACAGCCTAACAAAAGCCTCTGATATATGAGAGGTTCAGCCCTATGAGTTATTTACAATAAATAAGAATCCAGAATCTGCCAGTAGCTGGGCGAAAGCCAGCCCAGGTGCGAGGCTCGGTTGTGAAAATTCAGATTTAAATCTCTGCTCGGTAATTCCCACTCCACAACGTTAAGACTTCAGTGGTTGTAATTTATACGGTGGTTGCGAGAGGAAAGAGAGGGTTTCCACTCCCAGAGAGGAAGGGCGAGATAAAACGTATCACTAACAACGGACCCGAAATCTTCAGACCGCCCTTTGATTGTGAGAGAATGGGGTTAATGCTGGCAGACCCCAATATTGTACAGAGTTACAACCCTCAACTTAAAACCAAGATTGAGCCTGGAGTTATGGTTGTACGTTATAGTTAAACGGGTCACCATGTGGCTGTGCCCAATTTTGGAAACTTTTTGTGGCGGTTAAGCAAAACTATTTGATCCAATGGGTGGGGTGTTTTTTTGCCAGAAAGTAAAAGAAAATTGTCCGAAATGGTCAAAAGTCACCAAAAAAATTATGGTCTACGTATCCATAGAATGCGACAATCGGCTGTCAATGCGAGCCGGTTGCCAAGAGGCCAAAATACAGTCACATGTCTGGGGAGGATATCAGAACTGTAAATCGAGTCGTAAGTACCGTTTGTGGGGCCTGTCATAACAGATATCAGATAATCAAGAGTTGGAAGGGACTTTATAGGTCATCTAGTCGAACCCCCTGCCCATTGCTTCAAGTGATCGTTAAGCGTCCTTCATTAAGCAAAGTACTGTATTCTGTTGACTTTCCCTTTTTATTTTTAAATGCCATTGTAAACTTATTCAGACTCAAGGTTCGATTAGAAAAATGGCACCTGCTGAAACTTTTTCCCCCTCAGACAGTATGTTTTATTTATTCATTTTCAAAGCGGGGGTACGTACGTCCCTCTCCCCAAGTTGAATTCACCAAAAATTTTGCATTCCCACGAAGCAGACACTTTTTAGATGTTGACTTGAAATGCTTGTTTGGATCCTATTCTGGAAAATTTCCCCCTATCTTTTCACCTCAAAGCAACGATATAACGGCTCTCATCAGGACTGTGGTAGGAAGGTGGGGGAGTTTAATACATTGAGAAACTAGCAGCTACAAAAGTTAGAAGACTTGAATATGTATTTGTGTGTGTGTGTGTATGTGTGTGCAGTTGCTCTTTTTTTGAATAAGAGAAATGGTGTCAGTTAAATGGGCGACTTCCTTCTACAGTTTCTGTGCTGCTTATAATGATCCACTGCTTTAATTCCACAGGGGCCACTAGGTAGTGGCTATGTGGGGAAAAACCACTCCATTGTTTCTCTCTTTGTCTTAGTTCCTTTTAGATTTCAGGTCTATTCCATCTTGTTCAAACCTAGCAAGCCTCTTTTTATTTTTAAGCAATTTAATCCTAGTTAGTATCATCCAGGGTAGATTGGGAGACCCCACCGTGCTAATGTTCCACTCGCACGTTTCCTTATCTGTGGCCTTTCTGTTTTACTGCATTCCTTCCACTTCGGAATAGCTAAAGTTTACTTGAGATCTTTTAAAGTATATTGTTTGTGCCCAAATGGTGGGTGGAAAAAGTGCACATTTTTGATAGCTTCCCCTACCCGTTCCACTAGGACAGTGTTTCTCAATGTTGGCCAAAGCCATTTCAACTCCTAGAATTCTGACTGAGGAATTTGGCAAGGTTGAGAAACACCACAGTAGAGCAGAGGCCTCCAAACTTGGAAACTTTGAAGATTTGTGGATTTCAACTCCCAGAATTCTCCAGCCAGCTTGGCTGGCTGGGGAATTCTGGGAGTTGAAGTCCACGAGTCTTCAAAGTTTCCAAGTTTGGTGAGCCCTGCACTAAAGCAATACCAGCTGAAGATTGACACACCTTCCTTTGCTCTCTGTAAGGTGACCTCCAAGTGCGGGGGGGGGGGAGCGGGGGTTAAAACTCCCAGCTGACACCTGAGGTAGAAATTCTGTAGTTGCCCAAATATATTTGAAGGGGAGAACTGAGCTACAAGGTGATGGACCCCAATGACTGCTTAAAAATTGTAATTATAATTGATGAGCTTTTCTGAATCCCAGGTGGCTTGTTCCTAAGGTTCCCCTGTACATAGTGTTTGCCTGATCCTTTTCATTCAAATCAAAATTGATTCATTGCAATCATATTGCCCAAATTCTCAGGGAGTTGTTGGCCCAAGGTCCAAATGTAGGATACAGTGCTTTAAACTGGGTAGAGGAAATGGGTAAAGCAGGGGTGTCCAACCTTTGCAACTTTTAAGTCCTGTGGACTTCAACTCCCAGAATTCCCCAGGCAAGTGGCTGGGGAATTTTGGGAGCTGAAGTCCACAGGTCTTAAAGTTGCCAAGGTTGGATACCCTTGGGGTAAAGCATCGGCATCCATTTTCTTGGTGCCAGGCAGTTGTGAAACATACAGTTCCAAAACACAACTGTGACATGGAAACTGCATTTTCTTTCTTTCTCTTTCTTTCTTTCTTTCTTTCTTTCTTTCTTTCTTTCTTCTTTCTTTCTTCTTTCTTTCCTCTTTTTCTTTCCTTCCTTTCTCCTTTCTTTCTCTCTCTCCTTCCTTCCTTCCTTCCATCCTTCCTTCCTTCCTTTCCTTCCCTCCCCTCCCTTCCCTTTCCTATAAATAATAGCAGGGATTGAGTGGACCATATTAGGAGCCTTCTCTGAAGACATGTCTTGAATAGCTTTTCTTGCCAAAGTATTCTGGCTGCACAGTTCCTATGAAATAAGTATTTTTTTAATCATGTACGAGGTCTCAATTACACACACACACACACACACGTGTGTGTGTGTGTGTGTGTGTAAAATATCTTACGATGCTGTGCAAGGATGTTTTCAATAAACGTTGTTTTGCATTTACAAAAGTGGCCTGTCCTGTGGCTTTTTTAAATATACTTCACAGAGACCCCAAAAAGCTAAGGGAAAGAGATGCTACTTCTCACCAAAACAGAGAAGTGCAATAGCAATAGCCCTTAGACTTATATACTGCTTCACAGTGTTTTACAGCCCTCTCTAAGCAGTTTACAAAGTGAGCCTGTTGCCCCCAACAACCTGGGTCCTCACTTTACTGACCTTGGAAGGATGGAAGGCTGAGTCAACCTTGAGCCGGTCAGGATCGAACTGCCGGCAGCCGGCAGCCAGCAAAATTAGCCCACAGTACTGCATTCTGACCACTGCGACACCACGGCTCTAAGGTTTCAAAGAAAGGAACTTTAGTTTTCTAAACTTACCAAGAAATGCGACTGAAGCTGGGAAACTGTCCACCCAGCACACAATGGGCCACTGCCTTTCACAACTTCAGCTGAGCTCCTGCCTACCTTGAGAGAAATTACTGTTCTCTCTGCTTCACTAACATCTCATCTATAAAATTCCATGCATTGGCCATGGTTTCAATGTTCAAGCTTCAGTTTGCTCCATCCGAGTATAATCGTGATAGGCTGAAACACCCACCCACTCTTTCCTTGCTAATTCCTCGACTTATGACTGTAATGGAGCCTGCAGTTGTTAAACGAATCATTGGTTTGCTATGAGCCAGCAAAACTCTTCTAAAATGTAATTAGGACCATAGGGTGCACTTGAAAATGGGGACCAAACACCTGAAAATGGGGGCCAGTTGCCGATTGCCTGACATGTCATGCGAAAAGAGTTTGGCTGATGAAAATTCAGAACTGGGTTGCAAATATTGCTGGGGAGGCTGTCAATAGCTTCAAATGATCACAAAGCAACCAGCTGTATGTCAAGCTGCATGGATGGCTGGGGAATTCTGGGAGTTGAAGTCCACAAGTCTTAAAAGAAGCCAAGGTTGGACATCCCTACTTTAGGACATCCTAGTTAAAGGCAGGATTTTAATATACCTAAGACAGTCTGATCTCTGCTTTCCCTACAGATATTCCAGATTTCTCAGGAAAAGCTTTGCTCAAGGGAACATATATGAAACTCTCTTGGTTGCTTCAAGCAGTTGTAACTAATTTTAAGTGTGCCATTAGCTGGCTCAAATGTGTGTATTTCCCCAAGGGTAACTTCTGCTTGCTGTTGAGTTTTCCAGCCGTTTTATATTTCTCTGAGAGAGGTGTGGACAGAGACATCCAAAGGATCTGATGCTTTCATTAAAACGACCAAACACATGCCACCACACTGCACGCTATGCCTCTTTTGTGTCTCCATGCAATAAGAGGCGTGTACCAAAAGGGTGGGAATTATGGCACCACACTTGTTTTCTTATTTCTCATATACACATACCCCACAGCTACTTCTGGTTGTGCGCCAGCCGAATGACCATACTATATTCACAGTGTAAGAGAGTTCAAGAACATGGGGAAAACTAATATATAGAAGGGATTTTAGTCAATTCATCACCTTTTTATTTATACAAAAGAATCCATAACCCATCCAATATATGTACTTCTCAATTTTAGTATATGTTCTGCCAAAGCGAGCACATGTGTACTTCTCTGCTACGTATCTAGTAGTAAATTCCACTCCCAAGTGATTGGTGAAGGAAAATGGAATCTGCTCCTCCTTCCACAGGGTTTCAAAGAAGTGGCAGGAAACACAGAAAGTCTACAAAAGCAGCTGGATTCTATCCAAGTTCAACAATCCCAAACAAAGTTATTTGCTTGAGGAATATACAAACAGATGCCTCTGGTTCAACAGAACAGTTGGGTGATGGGTTCAGAAATTGCACCAGCAATAGCACAGACTTATATATCACTTCACGGTGCTTTACAGCCTTCTCTAAGCAGTTTATAGAGTCAGCCTATTGCCACCCAACAATCTGGGTCCTCATTTCACCGACCTCGGAAAGGAAGGAAGGCGGAGTCAACCTTGAGCCGGTCAGGATCGAACTGATGGCAGTCGGCAGAATTAGCCTGCAATACTGCACTCTAACCACTGCGCCACCATGGCTCGTATGGCTCGAAACGCTATCAAAAAGTAACTCAGCCTCACTATTTTTATTGACTGTTTTCTAGTATGATTTGATTGCTTATTATACCCTATGACTATTATTAAGTGTTGTACCTGATGCTTGTTGACTCTTGACGAATGTATCTTTCTTTTATGTACACTGAGAGCATTTGCGCCAAGACAAATTCCTTGTGTGTCCAATCACACTTGGCCAATAAAGAATTCTATCTAGCTATCTAAAAACTAGGAAAATATTAGACTATAAAGGGCTTATACTCTCAAAATCTAGAGACACCTCTTAGTAGAAACTTAATAAATTAACTTCTCTTCCTGTTATGAAGGTCCAAAGGCTTCCAGGGAAGGCTATTCAAACCCTGCCCCCATCCTCGTGGCATCTTTCGTTAGCCTACATGTGGAATGTTAAGGAAACAACACAACCTCTGAGTATTTCCTCAGCTAATTGTGAGCCGAGAGGACTGCTGCATTCTTTGGCCCGGTGCAAAGTTTGTAGGATACTAAATGCACCTTGTCGCTATGCATCCAATAGGTTGAACAGGCCACTCTATGAGCAGTTCCAAGTTGGCAGTCTCTTCAAGATTCTTCGGCTTCTTTGATGGGCTGAATTTGCTCCTGTGGTTTTAGAGTAGATGAGAGTTCCTCAGGAAGAGGAGCTTCGTTGGGTTTAGGCTCCAAAGCTAAGGAAGCAACCTTTGCCAGATGAGTTGAGCTTCCCATAACTGGAGAAGGAGAAAGAGCACAAAGCAGTGACACCAATATTCTTTTCTTCCAGTTAAAAAGTGGTGAGACGCGTATTGACATTATCACCTCCTTTATGATGCTGGAAGGTCAAAATTTCTGTACTTCGTTCTTGATCTCCACCATTTAAGTTTATCTGATGGATCTGTCATGCTTTCTCAATACCAAAGATCCAGCAATATGGCAAAGAACCTAAACTTCCACAGATGTTTGAGACATCTGGATGTCCTTTTAGGATTGATTAATTTGTATTTGGTATTCTTTAACCGCCCATCACCCTCAGAGACGGAGATGCACTGAAGGACCCAGTCAGGGCTTATAAGTCAGTCAAGAATTTTCTACTTTCTCATTTTCCCCTGCCACCTTTTTTCTTTTATTTGCTTCCTTCTTTAATGAAAAATTCTCTTCTACACATTTTTACAACTCTGAATCTGGTTCTTAAATCACTCAACTGCTTCTCCTTCCCACACTCCGTGGCTACCACCTTGAAGAGACACAGTGCGGTAGGTTTCCTTTCTACTTCCTCCTGTTAAGCCTTCATATTCTCTCTTTCTCCCTCTGCTTCCCTGCCATCAACAAGACAAAAGGGAAATCTTATGCGGGTACTTTTCTGCACAGCTGAGTCAAGATTTCATCGGAGGGTTCCCCCTCTTATCCTTCCCTTTATTAGGGTCAGATGAGCTCTGCTGCTTCATGCTTTTTGATCCCTGTTCTGTTGTGTTTGTTGGCCCCAGTTGTGATTAAATTGTTGTGGTCTTTAACCCTTCTAGGGCACCAGGGGTCACTTTTGTGAGATAGGAGTTGATGTGGTTTGAAATATTTATTTAAAACATTTATATAGCTGCCCATCTTTCCATCAACTCTGGGCAGCTCCCAATGAAAATAGATAAATAAATATCTGATACAAAGGAGAAGACATGGCTATGGAATCAAGATATGATGCTCTATCTCTAGTTATGGCCACCCTTCCTTTTAATCTAGGCAGGGGAAATGCTAGATACAAAGATGTGACTAAACCAAGGGTCTCCAAACTTGGGAACTTTAAGTCCTGTAGACTTCAACCCCCAGAATTCCCCAGAAGTGCCCATGTCTTAAAGTTGCCAAGTTTGGAGACCTCTTGAGCTAAACCAGCCAACCAACCATTACAATGACCAGTCAGGAGCCACTGAAAGCAAGCTTGGCTGAGTAGCTCCCAGTTCTCGGGAGTTCTTGAGAAGAACCGAGAAGGCAGGACGGATTCTGCTTTAGTCAACGAGGGCCAGAAGACCTACCTTGACTCATGGTCTTTGCGTAGCCAGCCGCAGAAGACATTGCCTGCCCCAGAGCTTGATTGGAACCCAATGGCTGCGCGCTGGGTGCAGCAGCCCCTCGTGCCTTCGGTTTTGAGTCTCTACCAGGTTTAGCCCAGATTGCAACCTCTCCAAGTTGTAAGGAAGTGCCCAGTCTCTGGGCTATGTCCACCATCTGACCACGTTAAGAGCAAAAGAAGAAGAAAAATTGAATGCCTGGTCCAATCCTGCGGCAGATTTTACCCGAGCCCTGCGCCAATTTTTGCCTTCACTGAAGGAAATAAGAGAAGCGTGAGAGATGCTTATATATCCATTCAGAAAAAGGTCTCAGTTTGGTCGGCAGTTGCCAGAAGCCATTTTAATATTTGAGGGGGGACACAAATTGAATCCTCTGGCTTGGGTAAGGTACAGGCTTAAGACGCCCACTTCCAATACCAGAGGCATCTTCTCTAACAGAACACCTCTGGCTTAAGTCAACTACTCTGTGGAAGTTCCCATGAGTAGTTTGCAATCAACATACCTCAGGGTCAAAATCCAGGGTGCTCTCTTTTAACGCATGGACCTTTCTTTGCATCTCGTAGTACTGAGCCACAGCCTCCTTCTTATCTCCTTGATTGTATAGCAAGATGGCGTAATTCAGACTGATGAGTGGGTTGCCCCTGTAAGCCAGAAGAAACCTTGAAATAACAAACACTGGTTTATGGGGCCAGTAAATAGCAAAAGTAGACAAATGTGACCAATTGCGTTGCGGTCACCAAATTCTTTCACACAGAAAGCATTACAGAGGCTTGATTTTTGTGATCAGGTTTGAGGCAGTGGATTGGGATAAGGATAGGAAGAGAGAGAGAATGATAGAATAACAGAGCTGGAAGGGACCCTTGAGGTCTTCTAGTCCAACCCTCTGCTGAAGTAGGAGACCCTATACCATTCCAGACAAGTGGCTATTCAGTCCCTTCTTAAAAGCCTCTAACGATGGAGCCCCTACAACTCTTGAATGCAACCGGTTCCACTGATTAATTGTTCTCACTATTAGGAAATTTATCCTTAGTTCTAGACTGGATCTCTCCTTGGTAAGTTTTCATCCATTACTTCTTGTCCTGCCTTCTGGGGCTTTGGAAAAGAAATTGCCCCCCGCCCCTTCCTTGTGTCAGCCCCTCAAATATTGGAACACTGGTATTCTGGGAGTTGAAGTCCACAGCTGTTAAAAGTTGCCAAGGCTGGACACCCCTGCTTTAATAGCTCCGGTTTTCACTGGGTTCATACGAAGCCCTCCCTGAAATTAATTAAGTAGAGAAGACTTACGTGTCCAGGGATGAAGCTTTCTGATAGGCTAACCTCGCATTTTCAAGATCTTCAAGATTTGTCAAAGCAACTAAAATAAAGAAAGAAAGAAAAAAAAACCAAACAGAAGTGTTTATCTTCCTAATGTGGAGAAGCACTGAATTACATTTTACCCTTAAACCAATGACATTTTCAATTTAAAGAATGAACGTCCTCCTCACTCTTAAAGTGAAATTATCTTAGCACAATTGTTTTAAGAAGATCATCAATAAGAACTGTATGTCTAAAATACTATATCAGAGACTACTAGCTATCGTAGCAAAGCAGATGTTTCTGGAGGCCAGGAACCAGGATTTTAAGTAAGGAGGCGTGGAGGGCAGGTGCAGCACTGGTACCTGCTAACAACATGTAAAGTTCTGCCAACTTGGGCTGGAGATGGACCGCCGCGCTGATGAAGTGGAAGGCAGAAGCATATTGGTGCATGGTCAGGTGGACCAGCCCGAGATTGTACAGGGTCTTCCAATCAAAGGGTGCGAGGTAGTTCGCCCGTTTTAAGCAGCTGATGGCCTGTGGAAGAACATGGTTTGGTCATGAGAGGAGAAGACCGGGATGTCCCAAGGCCACCTTCTGGACCTTGGTTGCCCCTACACAATAACAACACTGTGCCCTTCTCCAAAATAAATCCTAGACTTCACTTGCAAACCCTGGTGAAGGTGAAATGTAACGAGATGTGATTCAATCTACTATGATTGATCAAACCATTGAGAGGCAGTTTGGTGTAGTGGTTAAGGAGCTGGCCTAGAAACAGGGAGACTGTGAGTTCTAGTCCTGCCTTAGGCATGAAAGTCAGCTGGGTGACTTTGAACCAATCACTAGGAGATGGTGAGGTCTAGTTTCCACTTTAAACCTGAAAGCCGGCTGGATGACTTTGGGCCAATCAGCAAGAGACAATGAGTTCTAGTCCTGCCCTAGGCATGAAAGCTGACTTTGGACCAATCACTAGGAGATGGTGAGTTCTAGTCCCATCTCTAGTCCCATCGAAAGCCGGCTGGGTGACTTTGAACCAATCACTCTCTCTTAGCCAAATCCACCGCACAAGGTTGCTATTGTGCGGTAGGAGAAGGAAGAGGAATTCGGTATGTTTGACGTCTTGAGTTACTTCTAGAATAATAAAGGTGGGATTAAAAATAAAATAAATAAATACTTTGTTCTCTGACACAGTCTGTTTGTTGGAACGTAGTGAAATCCATCCTGTGGCACAACGAGTTTGCAATGTAGGAAATCTGTCAACTGCTTTCCCCTTAAGGGTACCATCAGTGCCAGGAGTAAATCCAGGGGCCTACATAGGTACATGAGTGTCAGTGTGGAGACACATGCCTTTCTCTCTTGAGAAGGGAACAGGCGAGGACAATTTCCCTTCCTCTGCCTCTTCCCCAGCATGAAGGTGCTCCCCACCCCAGCAACAGGGTAATGTGGATCTGAGTTGGATGGCACAGCAGACCTCCAAAGCAGAGGTGGTCTTCAGCCGGTTCTGACCCGTTCTGGAGAACCGGTAGCAGAAATTTTGAGCAGTTCGGAGAACCGGCAAATCCCACCTCTGACTGGCCCTGCCAACCCCATCTATTCTCTGCCTCCCATTGAGTCCCAGCTGATCAGCTGGGTCTTCTTTGGTTGCCCTGCCCAGGAGAACGGAGCTGGAAAGCAGGTTAGTGAGGTGGGGAGGGAATGGGGATTTTGCAGTAACCTTCCCCTGCCACACCCACCAAGCCATGCCAGGCCCACCAAGCCTCGCCCACAGAACACCACACCCACCAAGCCACGCCCACAGCTGATCAGCTGGGTCTTCTTTTGTTGCCCTGCCCAGGAGAACAGAGCTGGAAAGCAGGTTAGTGGGGTGGGGAGGGAATGGGGATTTTGCAGTATCTTTCCCCTGCCACGCCCACAAAACCAGTAGTTAAAAAAAAACCATTAATCCCACCACTGCTCCGAAGATCATGTGCGACACAGAGACCATAGTTCATTCATGGTCCTTTATTTTTGCTGGAGAAGGGCCAATCAAGTATAGAATATATAGCTAAATAGTTCAGATTTAAATAGAAAGAGGTGCCGGGGCCGTTAATTGCTCGGCGGCGGGGAAAATGAATCCTCTTACAGCGCGGACCCCTCGCTTGGAACAGCTGCACATCAAACGGTGCGTGTGCACCCCCCAAAGCGCACGGCCCCAAACCCTCCAAAGAACAAGGTTGGAGGTTCAGTGACTAAGAGGTTCTGGCGCCTGGTGGAGTGAGTTATTCGCAAATCCTTCCAATCAGGAGGCTATGGGGAGAAGATGCCAGAGGCACAAAACGCACGGGGAGATGGAGAAGCAGCAGGGGTCCCTTCCTTTGGCTGTTTCTTATTTTCTCCAAATGTCGGGGCGAACAAGATCCCTTCTCCTCCCCGCTCCGTGTGTGTGTTGTGTGTGTGTGTGTGTGTGTGTGTGTGTGTAGCCCCCGCTTCTCCCTAGCAAGAGGCCTTGAAAGGAAAGCAATGCACCAGGAAACAGACAAAAGTAAAAAAAAAAAATAACGGTGAAGGAAGGCCCTCCGTCTCTTTCTCACGGCCAAAGGAGCACAGCGACACAAGAAACACAGATGGGTAGTCCTCGAGTTACGACCACCCGTTTAGCCACCGTTACAACAGCACTGGGGGGAAAAGGTGACTTAGGACCGACTGGTCCTCGCGCTTACAAATGTCACAGCATCCACACAGGGTCATACGATCAAAACTTGGGCCGCTTGGCAACTGGCGTGTATTTATGACGGTTTGCAGCATCCTGGGGTCATGTGGTCGCTATTTGAGGAACCTTCCCAGCCCGCTTTTGGCGAGCGGAGTCAATGGAGGAAGCTGGATCCGCTTAACAACTGCAGTGATTCGCTTAGCAATCATGGCGTGGTGGCGCAGTGGTTAGAATGCAGTATTGCAGGCTAATTCTGCCCACTGTCAGCAGTTCGATGCATACTGACTCAAGGTTGACTCAGACTTCCACCCTTCCCAGATCCATAAAATGAGGATCCAAACCACTGTGAGACGATATATAAGTCTATTGCTACATTCTTCCTTCCTTCTCTCCCTCCCTCCCCCCTGCCAGTGGTTAGAATGCAAGCTAACTCTGCCGACTGCCAGCAGTTCAATTCTGAGTGGCTCAAGGTTGACTCAGCCTTCCATCCCTTCTGAGGTTGGTAAAATGAGGACTCAGATTGTTGGGGGCAAGAGGCTGACTCTTACCACTTAGAGAGGGCTGTAGAGCACAATGAAGTGGTATATAAGTCTAAATATAAAAGTCGTAAGTCACAGCTATTGCTATGGCAAAAAAAGTTGTAAAATTAAGCATAACTCACTTAACAACTGCCTGGCTTACCAATGGAAATTCTGGCCCCAACTGCAGTCATAACTCAAGGACTACTTATATACACCTCCCCACCATGGAGGAGGAGAAAGAATCAACAGGAAATGGAAGGAGAGAATTTTTGTTCTTCCTCCTATCAAAACATACAGGGGGAACAAGAAACAGGAAGGCAACGTGCTCACCGCCACGTATTTCTTTTTGCCAAAAAAGCACATCCCGATGTTGTTCCAGAGCAGGGGGCTCTCAGGAACGGTACAAGCCACGATCCGGTACTTGCTGAGAGCCATGTCGAAGTCCCCATGGGTTTGCATCATACTGCCAGCTGCCAAAATGGCCTTTGAAAGACAAGAAGCCCAAGTGAAGTAGGCCAGAAAGAAGAAGAAAAGCAGAAAACCTTTAACAGATTAGCAGAGTTGGAAGGTACCTTGTAGGTCATCTAGTCCGACCCCCTGGCCAAGCAGGAGACCCTACCCATTTCTGACAAAAGGGGGTACAATCTCTTCTTGAAAGCCTCCAGTGATGAAGCCCCCACAACATCTGAAGGCAACTTCTGTTCCATGGGTTGATTGTTCTCACTGTCAGGAAATTCATCCTTATTTCCAGGTTGAATCTCTCCTTGTTCACTTTCCATCCATTATTCCTTGTCTGGCCTTCAGGTGCCTTGGAAAACAACTTGACCCCTTCCTCTTTGTGACAGCCCCTCAAATACTGGAACACTGCTATCATGCCTCCCCTGGTCCTTCTCTTCACTAGACTAGCCAAGCCCAGTTCCTGTAACTGTTCTTCATATGTTTGAGTCTCCAGTCCCCTAATCATCCGGGTTGCTCTTCTCTGCACTTTTTCTAGAGTCTCAACATCTTTTTTTATAGTGTGGATGCACTATAGTAAGCAAGTAAATATGGCACAAGCTCCATATTTTCAAGAGGCCAAAATGGAGAGGTGTTGTCTTAAGGTTCAGGAATGCATCTGAAGGTAGACGCATTGCAAAAACCTATGGCCCAAATGGCGAGAAAAATGCGATGATACCACAAACCATAAATAACTGCATTCTTGCAGTCTGGAAGGTGGGGAGAGGAGGAAGGTGGTTCACACTCTTCCATTATGCTTGTTGTATAAAGTTGTTTATTTACATGCATACAGGATTTGGGGGGGGGGAGGTAAGCAAAGTTACACAAAATGCAGGGAAGCAATCCGAAACAGGAAGTCAGGGAAATCTAGGCATGAGGTTGTGAACTAAAAGGAATTAGCTAAATCTAGTTTAGACCAACACCGCTTACTATATACCTCTCCCTACCAAGTATGCTTGCTTTTTCTGTGAGGATACACTACTACTTAATACAATGAGCATCTCAACTCTATTCACCTACAAGTTTAATGGAAACTATTTGCTTTCCTTTTGCTTATCTGTTTTGAGATTCAAACCGCATCAGTTCCTTCTCTGGATCCAATATACTTCTTTCATGCTATTCATTCACTTTTGACTTAGAGTTTAGACTAACTTTATTGTCACTTTGAATGTACACGAAGCTGCATACATTAAAATGAAATTTTGGGACATACCTAGCTCTCAAAGGGTCTCCACCTCTAATATGCACTACATAAACGTGACAGAATAAATAAATACAAAATTATGTATAAACCCACATATAGCATTTACCACCCTTCCATTCTG
This sequence comes from Naja naja, assembly GCA_009733165.1. Taxonomy (NCBI): domain Eukaryota; kingdom Metazoa; phylum Chordata; class Lepidosauria; order Squamata; family Elapidae; genus Naja; species Naja naja. Next base: position 5,125,663 of record CM019163.1, read on the forward strand.
GTTCTCTCATTTTACTACATGCCCCCAGCTACCCCATTCTTGCTGTATCCAACATATTTTTCCATTGCTGCTAAAATACTCAGCTCTGATTTCCATGTAACAAAGGGGACAGAAACCCGTTTCACACATTGCCATTTTTTTGCTTATTTAAAAAAAAAAACATTCATCACTCTGAACATTTTTACCCTCATTTGCACATGTTAATATTTCTGTTTTCCAATTTTTGTAAATAGCCTAGCAAGATAAATTAATTGACTTGTCATTTGTTCATAACATGCAGTTATTCATTTTCTAACCTCTAACACCATTATATTTGTACATTTCATCATAAATACATTAAACCAACAAGGGGGTATATTACATCTTAATTCAGTTTTAGCATCAAGCCATTTGTTAAGCAAGCCATGCATTTTCATGCCTCCTTTTACTTCCACCTTAGACTATTCCTCGATGTATTGAACAATTAACTTCATACATTGTACAATGCACTCATAACTTAAGCTTGTCTTCCTATTCTCCAATTTACCTTATAGTTGAAGGGTTCAAAGGTGAGGGCATTTCCAAGGTATTCAAAGGCTTTCTGATAAACTTCAAGCTAAGAAAGGAAAAAAAATGTGTAAGGGACATTTTATATAGCACTATGGATTATTCTACTGTCATTGCATCCAGAGAGAGGCAGTCCTACACATTATATTTTGGATCTAAGAGTTTTCAGTCTACAAATTAGATGTGGTTTGCCGGCAGCCGGTGAAAACGGCAGTGGAATCGGACAGTGAGGAAGAATGGGAACCAGTCAGGGAGTCTGGAGAGGACTCGGATGAGGGTCCTGTGTCCGATGCAGGGATGGGGCCAGGATCATCTGGGAGTGGAATGCTGCCTTCAGAGTCTGGTAGCAGCGAGGCAGAGGAACAAGGGGAACCTGTTCCCAGTGTGCGTGTGCACAGAGCTGCCAGAAGAGCAGCTGAAGCAGCAGGGGCGTCACGGGAGTAAGGCTGGGAGGTGATTGCCACTCCCATAAGGGATAAAAGTCAGGCCAAGATGATGAAACCTTTGCAGGAAGCAAAGTAGTTCCATTGATTCCGAGTCATCCTCAAGTTCTGTGTACCTTGGTTGTTGTTTTTTTTCTGGTACTTCGGTTGGTTTCTTTTCTAGTTAATTGAATACTTCTGTTTTTGGCAGCATTCCACAGAACTGAAAGGTGTGTGCTTATCTTGGGGAACTGTTTACAATTAGTTCTGGCTGGGAATGGAAACAATTCCCAGCGTTGCAATAAAATAGGTTTTGCTTTTAAAACAAGTTTGTGATGGATTACGTTTGACGAAGCCTGGGTCAGACCATCAGATGTAGGTGAGGGGGTACCACAGAGGAGGTTTACTTTGAACACACAGAAGGAAAAACAATCTACTACAGCTAAACTACAGGTAGTCCTTGATGTACAACAGTTAATTTAATGACCGTTCAAAGTTGCAATAGCATTGAAAAAAGTGACTTATGACTGTTTTTCACCCTTACGAACTTTGTAGCATCCCCAAGGTGATGTGATCAAACTTCGGATGTTGGCAATGGACTCATATTTATGACGGTTGCAGTGTTGTGGGGACATGTGTGATCCCCTTTTGCGACCTTCTGACAAGCAAAGCCACATTCACTTAACAACCATGTGACTAACTTAACAGCTGCCATGATTCACTTAACAATGGTGGAAAGGAAGATGGTGAAGTGAGGCAAAATTCACCGAACCACCATCTGGCTTAACAGCAGAAATTCTGGGCTCAATTGTGGTCGTAAGGCAAGGACCTGTAGAAGTACCTAATGACTTAATGACCAACTTTTCATACCTCAAGGTAAAGCAAGCCCAGAATTGTAAGGAGTTCTGTGTTTTCAGGAGAGAATCTGAAAAACAAAACAAAACGGAAATACAGATTGCCATCATTAAAGCCAAACAATCATTCATTCTTCTGCAGGGGAAGGAAGGTGGCCCAAAATATCAGAGTACTTGAGGTATATCGATGTTTTCTATGCCAATGGTTAATAATGCAGCCTCTTTTTAATGGCAACCCATAATTAGCCAGTCAAAATAGGCCTGCCTCCAGTTTAAAGTCAATTTAATTGGCTTTGGGTTAGAAGTTTAGGGGCTGACCAACCCATGAGGGTGCCAGAGATTGTGCTGGGCTTTGCTCTAGGCCGGCAGATGGAGGAGGCTGTGGTCCAAAATTGAAAAAAAGGACGTTTTTCATGATCTTTCCAAATTCAACATCCTCCAGGAAGTCCCTTTTGTTTTACATTTAATTTTAAGACCCCTGGTTCTAGGCTGGCAGTTGGAAGAATGTGTTCAGCATCAAACCCCCTGTCTCCCCTCTTTTTCTCTCAACCGAAATATTGCGTTGGAAAAGAAAAAAGTTGGCGGTAATGTCACCCTCTGGCACTTATAATCCTTAGCGTGCAGTATTTTGATTACAATCCAATCCCAATTTGTTAGCTATTAGGTGTACGGTGTGCCATCCCTTGCCTTGCCGCAGTTAACTCCATTCATCTGGTTGGGAGACCTTCAAAACAGTTCCTTTTTGGGGGATCTGTGGGACGTAGGTGAGGTGGCCAGTCTTCTCTGTGGTGGCACGGTTAGCTCTATTATTGAACTAGCTCAACACCCATGCTTCGCTACGAAACTATGTGGTCGGGGTTAGTTTTTGGAGAGAAAAAAATCTGCCTCTGCCTACCAGCATCCATCGATATTCAGCTGGCTAGCACCCTGTCAGTGTGTGAGAGAGTTGAGGGCTGTTTGGAAACTGAGACAGTATTTGCTGTGTTAGCAAGGAGCCAGCAAGCTGTGTGGCTTAGCTCAACTGTTCTGTACTAAAGCTGCTTGCTGCTGTGAAACTGAAACTCCTCTCCTCTGCTTGTGTTTTGCATTTGGAACAGATTTCTTTTCAGGTGGGGAGAGGGGAGTAGAACTCCTTAGCATCAGAGCGTGTTAATAATAATAATAATATAGGAAATACTCTAAATGCTCTGAGGGTCATTTCGAAAAATCCTTTCTTAGTGAGCCCCTAGAAGCCAAGAGGAACATACGTGCCCAATTTCAAGTGTATAGGCTTTACGGTTCTGGAGATTTTGTGATGATGCGTGAATGGTATTTCGCTTTTATATAGATAGATAATGGGGAGGACCATGGGTCTGCCAATTAAGTGTGAGGCTAAAGGGATTTCCTAGAGAATGGGAAGGCATTTTCCTTTCTTGAATTAATAAAATAACAACACAGTCAAAATAAAGCACTTTTGGAACCAAAAACGAATTGGAAAAGGACGTCTCCCCCCACCTCCTGAAGCAGGGGTGTCAAACTCAAGGGTCCAGCCCGCGGGGTGTTTAGATCTGGTCCATGGGGAAACAGTGAAGGGCTGGCCTGTGGTGTTTTCGCTGTGACGGCCTCCTACAACTCTCTGCCAGTGAAAACGGAGCTTGGGAGGCTCACGTGAGCTGGCCACGCCCACGCCATCCCCTTGAGATCAAACACAACCCTGACGTGGCCCTCAATGCAATCGAGTTTGACAACCCTGCCCTAAAAAGTAGACGTGAAGAAAATATCTTACTCCACTGCTTTTTTATAGATTTCAAGGGCTGCGTCTCTGTCCCCCTCCATCAGGTGGATTCTCCCCAGGGTCATGTATGTCAGGTCATGGCGGTTGAGCTGCAAGGCGTTGTTCAGTTGATCTTTGGCCTGAGTGCAAGCGAGAGAATGGGCTTGGTTTCATCACTATCACCCTGAGCCACCCGAACGTGGCTCTCAGTCTGGCTTGAGCTGATATAGGTCTGTCCCTCCCCAGCGATGTCAAGCAGCTACTTGGGGGCGAGAAGGAAGGAACAAAATACATCAAACGTATCTTCTATCTAGTCCAACCCTTCACTCAAGGCAGGAGCCTTATCTTTTTTTTTTTTATTCATATTTATATCTTGCCCTTCTCTGAAGACTCAGGGCAGCTTACAGTTTTTGGGAGCACAACCCAATGCGCTCAGCAATAGCCTTCATTCCATTGTATATGCCTGCTTATTACTAAGCGGCATTTTTTACAAAGTCAGCTTATTGCCCCCAACAATCTTGGGTCCTCAGTTTACCTACCCCGAGAGGATGGAAGGCTGAGTCAACCTTGAGCCTGGTGGGATTCGAGCCTGCAACTAATTGCAGGCAGCTGGAAGTAAGTGCTAGGCGTTTAACAGCGTGCACCACCAAGGCCCTGTCCTCTACGGGTGCTACTTCCAAGCCTTTGGTGTTTTATCCCGCCCAACCCTCCTGTAAAACTAATTAGGGGTGACATGATAGCAGTGCTCCAGTATCTCAGGGGCTGCCCCAAAGAAGAGGGAGTCAAGCTGTTCTCCAAAGCACCAGAAGGCAGGACAAGGAGCAATGGGTGGAAACTAATCAAGGAGAGAAACAACCTGGAATTAAGGAGAAATTTCCTGACAGTGAGAACAATGAATCAGGGGAATGGTTTGCCTCCAGAAGTTGTGGGTGCTCCAACACCGGAAGGTTTTAAGAAGAGATTGGACAGCCATTGGCCTGAAATAGTATTGGTATAACCTGCCTGAGCCTGAGGTCCCTCCCACTCTGTTATTCTGTTATTATTCTAATTCATTACACAAAGTTTGAGGATAGGCTGTTTTTCTCTCTCTCCTTCTCTTCCTTCTCCCCATCCCGGCCTCCCCCTTAAATGCCACTAACCGAGCTGGTGGGGGAGGGGGAGCTCTGGGCTGAGACTAGAGTTGCAGTGAGTTTGAGTAAAGTGTAAAGAGACCCAAGATCTCAGCAGGGTTTTATAGGTCATCCTGCCCAAAAGTGCTGATGCCAGCATGAACTTCAGGATTGATGAAGTGCTCAGAGGCAACACGGTTTCTTCCTGCCCCAAACCCTCCCCCATCGAAAGGCATTGATTGGAAAGCCTTGTTTTCTTCTCCCCCAGATGCAGCCGGTGGGATGGGAAGGAAAAGGTTGCAGGTTTTGAGATTTCTCCCCCAGGCCCATTTCAAAGAAGGGGGGGGGGGAGAGAGAGAGAGAGAGAGAGGAAGGGAAAGGCTTATCCTCTTTCTATTTTTGAAAAAAAGGATGACTTTATGTAACACAGCATGTTCGTTACTAAAAGGTATAAATAGCACAACACTCTGTAGACTTCATTATATTTTATAGGCTTGGTGTAAGTTAGCATCAGAGGGACAGAGGGAACTCCTCAGCCTGACAGCAAAATACACCAACAAGCTTCCCCTTTAAAGGCAAACATCACACCATGCCAATGACAGAGAAGGGAGGCACAGAGTTTTTTTTTTTTCATGGCTTGAGAGAAGCAAGCCAAGAATTCTCCCATAATAAAATCTTGGCTTGGTCTTAGCAACTACCGGTAGAACAAAACAAACAGGTTCAGACTCGGGGAGTGCAATGTTATTGGAAGAAGCAACCTCGGTATAAGGAACAGGGAGCACCATTAACACCCAAATGTCTGAACTGGGAAGAGACAGGAACCAGCTGGGCCCTTCAGAGGGCTAGCTGAAGCTTCAAGATGGCACAAGTCTAACTTGGAAGGTTCTCTTTCACAGGGCAGCTTAAAGGCATTCAAGTAATGAAATGCAGATTCTGGCTTTTTAAGCAGCTTTGAATTTTGGGGGATTTCTGGAAAGCTGGGACCTCGAGCCATCATGGACTGCCTAGCACAGAGGTCTCCAAACTTGGCAACTTTAAGACTTGTGGACTTCAAACTACCAGAATTGGTGTGGTTGAAGTCTGGGTGTGATTTTGGAGATTTAAGCAAAGCCAAATCTTCTTTGGGCCTCCCAGTTGCCTCCCATCTTATTCCATCTCGCAAGGAACAAATCCTTTTAGGAAGATAGGTAGATATTTCCTGCCAGATTGTGCTCTTTTAGGAGCAGGGTCTGCAGCTGAGGCAGACAGGACGTTTCCATTAGCTGAACTTCACCCAATAGAACTGTTCTCTCAACCTCGGCTGACTGGAGATGAGTGGACTTCAACTCCCAGAATTCTGGGAGTTGACGTCCACAAAGCTTAAAGTTGCCACGTTTGGGGACCCCTGCCCTAACATATAGTACAGCTGAGGGGCCTGTTTTACCTTGTTGAAATATTTCAGCTGCATGTAGCAGACTCCCAAGTTATGGAAGATCTCCTAGTTATAAAAAGAAGGGAGGTTTATAAAGTGAGCGGAAACCATTTTTATTGCGGATTGCAAAATGCTGATGTTAAAGCTCATACTTCATCACAAAATTCAAGCAAGCACACACCTTGCACATCAGCTGAAAGACCAGGAACGATGCAATTTCAGCCAAACATGACAAAGGTATTAAGATAAACTTTTCCCAACCTGCTGCCCTCTTGAAAGACATCCTAGATGAGAATGCAGGGTGTGGGCATCCAACCTATCTGAAGGGCAGGAGGTTGGGAAAGATTACCAAGACACAAATATGACGAAAAGGGAAACTTAATAAAGATTTAGTCAAGTATGTCCATTAAACCTTCTTCTGAGACCAGTAACCTACCTGGTGTAGTGGCTGGAAGGCTGAACTAGGAATAAAGCAACCCAGGTTCAATTTTAATCTAGACCAGTGCTCCTCAACCTCAGCCGCTTTGAGATTGGGGGGGGGACTTCAATTCCTAGAATGCCCCAGCCAACTGGGAATTCTGGGAGTTGGTCCACACATTTTAAAAGTGTCTAGATTCAGAAACACTGATTTGGATAGTTAAATTTGAATGTACTGTATGGATGCAGGAAATAAAATTCTGGTTCAGTAGCAATATTGTGCAACAAAAAGGTGGATCTTTTTAGCATACAACTATGTTATTTCAAGCTGCCGGGTTTGCTCCTGGAATAGCAATAGCACTTAGACTTATATACCACTTCATAGTACTTTACAGCCCTCGGTAAGCGGTTTAACAGAGTCGGCATCTTTGCCCCAAACTATCTGGGTCCTCATTTGACCCACCTCAGAAGGATGGAAGGCTGAGTCAACCTCGAGCCTGGTGGGATTCGAACTGCTGGCAGTCGGCAGAGTTAACCTGTGGTTAGCCTTCTAACCACTGAGCCACCACAGCTCTGTGAAATATAATGAATCTCACATCTGGCCAACATTTGAGTCTAGTTAATCTCCATCACAATGAAAGAATGCATGCTAAGAGGATATGGGTCTATCCACTTAGAAAATTATTTCTTCCAGATGGGGAAAAATTGGAAGATGGCAGCCTTGTATCGATCAATCAGAGACAATCCTGCTTCTTCTAGTTTGCTCTTCCTCTGGAGGAAGAAGTAGCTACTACTCCTTTAGGGACAGGGTGGCTCAGTGGCTAAGACGCTGAGCTTGTCGATCGGAACGGTTGGTAGTTCGGCGGTTCGAATCCCTAGCGCTGTGTAACGGAGTGAGTTTCTGTTACTTGTCCCAGCTCCTGCCAACCTAGCAGTTCGAAAGGCAAGTAGAAAAATAGGGACCCCTTTGGTGGGAAGGGAACCGCGTTCCATGCGCCTTTGGCATTTAGTCCTGCCGGCCACATGACCACAGAGACATCTTCGGACAGCGCTGGCTCTTCGGCTTTGTAACAGAGAGGAGCACCGCCCCCTAGAGCTGGAAACGACTAGCACGTATTATGGGCGAGGGGAACCTTGACCTTCACCTTTCTACTCATTTAAAGAAGAAACAAAACGTGAATAAATCTGGCCCTGCCTGATTTGTCCATATCCAATCCTGACAATCCCCTTTCGAAAGAAGAAGAAGAGCGTCACACATACCCAGTCCTTTTCGTTGTGCTGAGCTGCGTCGTTGTAGACTTCAATAGCTGCTTTGTGCTTGCCCAGGAGAAACCTGCAACACGTTCGCTCTTTCGTATTTTTTTTTTTCTCAGCTTGTTTACTGGAGATTAAGGGTTTGTCAGTCCTGGGATCAAGGGAGCTTTGAGGAAGCCACTTGTATTCTTAGACATAACACAGCAGCCAAGAGCTGCCTGAAGAATTATATACTTTTACCACCAGAAAGGGACGGTACAGGTAGTCATTGACTTACGATGATTCTTTTGGCGGTGGTTCAGAATTACAGCAGCATGGAAAAAAGGGACTTTTATGACCATTTTTCACACTTATGACCGTTGCAGCATCCCCCATAGTCAATTCAGGCTTCTTGGCAACTGACTCCTATTTATGATGGTGGCAGTGTCCCCTTTGAGATCTGTCTTGACAAACAAAATCGATGGGGGAGCCACTTAACAACCGTGTGTGACTAATTTATCAACGGCAGTGATCCACCCAACAACCATGGCAGGAAAGGCCGTAACATGGCCGTAAAAGTGAGGCAAAACTCACTTAACAACTGTCTCGCTTTGCAACGGACATTTTGGGGTCCAATGGGGGGGTCGTAAGTTGAGGACTACCTGTAATCTCCTCTCAGGTGGTTTTTTTTACAAAAATGTATCGCTCAGGGTAATATGCCAACAGACAGGTTTTTCTGGAGATAGGGAATCATAGAATAATTCATTGTCTTCCAGCCCTTCTTGCGCGCTTCCTCGATGCATCAGGCAATGGAGCCCTGAATCATTGCGCTCATCCTGCTATGTTCTGAAGCATGCAGTCAAGGAAAATACGTGCTGGGGTATCTATGGGGATTCTCAGTCACATCCAGGTTATGCTTGCCCCAAAGGTGCTTTTTCCAGAGGCAACTGGACTTCCTGGTTTTTCTTTGAAGACTTTTTGCTTCTGGTCCAAGAAGCTTCTTCAGCTATGGCTGGATGGTGGGAAATGGAAGGATTTCCTCAGGGTGACATAGACAAACCTCCAGGTGGCCTCAACAACAAGTCAGTCTCCTCTGGGTTCCGTCAGCTAAACAATGCCGGCTGGCGGGCCCGCGGGAGAGGGCCTTCTCTGTGGCTGCTCCGGCTCTCTGGAACCAGGTACCTCCCGAGGCCCGGAATGCCTCCACCCTACTGGCCTTCTGCTAAAGCAGTCAAAACCTGGCTTTTCCAGCAGGCACGGGGCTGTTGATCTCGTGACTGAGATCTAGTGAGTTCCGGCCCTTCTGTTGTTTGTTGTTTTTTTAAATTGTTTTTAAATTTTTTATAACGTAATTCTTTGTGGGGTTTTTTTTTGCTGTGAGCTGCCCAGAGTCCTTTGGGAGTTGGGTGGCATATAAGTGTAATTAAATAAATAAATGCACAAACAACACTCTAAAAGAATGCAAACGACCAGCTGTCTGCAAGGAGGGTAAATCCTTCCATTCCCCACCATCCAGTCAGAGAGGAAGAAGCTTGTTGGATGAGAAGCAAACGCCTTCAAAGAAAAACCAGAAAGTTCAGATCTTGAAAAGCACCTTTGGGACTACGTGATGGAAAGATGATTATGCATATATGGATGCCAGTGCCGTCGACACCCTCTCCAGAAGTCCCATCCCGCTCCATATGACATCTTAAGCTAGGAAGAATAAAATGACACTTACAGGGAGCGGGCCACCTGCTTGAGGTTGTCTGCACATCGAGGCTTGAGAATAGCACAAGTCTGGAAAAGCTCCAGAGATTCGTGGATTTTTCCTTCCAAGCGAAAGATCAAAGCTGGAAGTAACATTGCCACAGCACGTTAATCAGGAGGACCCCATGTTCGTATTTTAATATTAATGGTTTAATTTTAATTTTAAAAATATATTAATTTTAATTTTAAAGCTAATGCTTGACGGAACAGACAGCCTAAAAATATTTCAGATATATACATGAAGGAACAAGGTAGCTCAGGTATCCTTCTCTGGGCTATATTTCTAATTCAAAAATCGCCTGTTTTTAATTTCAAAAACACACTGGAATTGCTGCAAATAACCTGAGGAGTAACATATCAATTGCCCCAAGGCTGCATGGAGACGTGGTCCAGATTGTCTTCCGTCACTGTAGGTAAATTAATTTTTGAATTCGGAACTTCATGTCTACCCTTCACCAAGCAACCAACGGCTGTGCAAATATTCCGCTCTCGGGTTTTTCTTTCAGACAGGAGGTGCTGGATTATTAAAGCACTGTCAGCTGACGATCCCCAAAGAGGTGCCTGTGTGTTCTTACAAAAGCACATAAATGCAGCTGGAAGCTTTGTTTAATCATGGAGTCATTTTCTCTTACCTTGAACGTAGACGGCGTATTCACACATTCCCTGGGTTTCCTGCAGTTGCTCTTTTATGGCAATCTGAACTCACAAAAGGAAGAGAAATTCAATCGTGAGGAGAGGCAGAATGTCCAACTGACCGGTGCTTTTGCAACAGGCACTCAACACTCAGTTCTGGAAGGTTAGTCTTCGGGGAAGTTGGCACTGAAACTTAAAATGGGTGTCCTAAGATCGTGGCTAGGGAGGGCACAGGACGTGTATGCTTTTATTATCAATATGTTTTATGTTTGTGAAGAGAAGGACCAGGGGAGACAGGAGAGCAGTCTTCCAATATTTGAGGGGCTGCCACAGAAGGAGGAAGGGGGTCAAGCTATTTTCTAAAGCACCCGAAGGCCAGACAAGGAATAATGGATGGAAATTGAACAAGGAGAGATTCAACCTGGAAATAAGCAGGAATTTTCTGACAGTGAGGACAATCAACCCATGGAACAGAAGTTGCCTTCAGAAGTTGTGGGAGCTTCGTCACTTGAGACTTTCAAGAAGAGACTGGACTCCCATCTGTCAGAAATGGTGTAGGGTCTCCTGCTTGGGCGGGGAGTTGGACTAGATGACCTACAAGGTCCCTTCCAACTCTGATGATCTGTTACTTGTTATCTGCCTCACATTTTTCATCAAAACCAAAGACCGTCTGGAAACACAGAATTTGTGAAATCAGAGCAAAGATGGAAGCAGACTGGTCCTGATTCAATAGGATGGGAGGGGATGTGGTGGGGTGGGATGGAACAGGACGGGGCAAGCAGGGCAGGGCAGAGCAAAACAGAACAGAATTCTTTATTGGCCTTTGTCTCCGTTGAATAAGCTCACAGTGTACACATAAACAGCAAGTCACAGGCCATAAATCATAATTATAAGCATTAATCCTACGTTACAAACAACTTGATAAATCACAAGAAACCAATAGGAGAGTAGAAAATATGAGAAATGAGACAGTGTTGTGGGAATTAAGTGTTCACCACCGTGATGGCCTGGTGGAGGGAGAAAAATGATCTATGTCTAATTGTTTTGGCATGCAAGTGTTGTAAGCCAAAACAGTCCTTCGTCAGGAAAAAGGCTTTTGGAGTGAAAACACAACTTATGGGTCACATATTTCTTCCCCTCTTCCGTGACAGGTGTCATACTGCCACACAACACTTAGTAACTTGATGCCAGATATCTCTGAGATATTGCTGGCTAAGGAAGACTTATTTTCTCCCTACTGTTTAGCATTACTCACTGGTTAGAGTTAGAGTGCTCCAATCAACTTCAGAATGTACACAGGGTGGCAGTCCTGGTTAGTGCTAACCATAGTTAGTCACACTAGTTAAGATTCTTGGTGGGGGGAATGGATTGTGCATAAAGAGAGGAGGGAAGCCAAATCCTGGCTTGGAGAGTCATAGAAAATGGAACTGAATGCCATCCTGAGAACAAAGATCTGGATTTTGTCCCCTCTTCTCTTGTTGAGAGTGGTTGTTTAAGGTAAGACATGTTCCTCTGTGGTTGGTGCTTCACTCAGTCTTAACTAATGACTGCCTTGACAAGTCCCCGTGATCTTCTTGGCAACCTTTGTGCAAGCAATATTTTGGCCCTTTCCTTCTCTCTAGGGTTGAGAAAGAGTGACTGGCTCAAAGCCTCCCACCCGTGCCTAAGGCAGGGCTAAGCCCAGGGGATTTAATCACCTCACCAAACTCGTTCCTACCTTACATGCATCGTAATCTTTGCGCACGTAGTACAGGTGGATCAGCCAGTTCCTCTTCTCCAGAATGGGAAGATCGGGCACTGTGAAAGAGGAGGGCAGGACAAATCTTTAGAACAGGGTTTCTCTGCCTGAACATCTTTTAAGATCTCTGGATTTCGACGCCCAGAGTTTCCCAGCCAGAGATCTTAAACTTGCCAAGGTTGAGATTTAAATAAGCCACTGACTCGGGCTTCCAACCAGGGAGACATGAAGCAAAAATCTGCTTTTCTTGCTCTAACATAGCAGGAGACAAGAGGCCATGCTATGTAGTGGGAGAAGATTTTTGAAAGATTGCTGCGGGAGACCCAGAGATGCTGAAGATGTCACGAAGTCATGGCAACCACTGCCACTGTTCCTATCAGATGCAGATTAGATACAGATTGAGTCCTTATTCCAACTTCACAAGCAGTTGTTCAAGCTTGAATTCTTCTGTCACCGAAAGCAACCTCGTGGCAAAACTAAAGGCAAGGCAGGCAGTCCTCGGCTTACAACAGTCCGTTTAGTGACAGTTCAAGGTTACAACGGCACGAAAGGAACCTGTGACCGTTTTTCACACTTACGACCGCAGCGGCTTCCCTGTGGTCACTTGATCCAAGTTCCGATGTTTGGCCACGGACTCGTCTTTATGACGGCTGCATTGTCCTGCGAGCCCCTTCCGAGAAGCAAAGTCAATGGGGAAGCCAGATTCACTTAACATCCTTGCTACTAATTTAACAACTGTGATGATTCACTTAAAGAGCCTTGGTGGTGCAGGCTATTAAACGCCTAGCACTTAGTTCCAGCTGCCTGCAATTAGTTGCAGGCTCGAATCCCACCAGGCTCAAGGTTGACTCAGCCTTCCATCCTCTCGGGGTAGGTAAAGTGAGGACCCAAGATTGTTGGGGGCAATAACCTTGTAAAATGCCGCTTAGTAATAAGCAGGCATATACAATGGAATGAAGGCTATTGCTGAGCACATTGGGTTGTGCTCCAAGCATTGTAAGCCACCCTGAGTCTCCGGAGAAGGGCGGCATATAAATATGAATTAAAGAAACAACAACAGCGGGGGCAAGAAAGGTTATGAAATGGGACAAAACTCGACAATGCTTAGCACCATAAATCTGGGGCTCCGTTGTGAACGTAAGTCAAGGACTACCTGCATCCCAAGAAATGATCTCCTTTATCCAAGGCAACAAATAGACATTCGTCTATATTTCAGGTGAACGGCAGAAAAGAGGTTCCATAAACTGAACGATGTCACACTCAAAAAAGCAAAAATCCCTTTTTACTGGGCCATTCCAACCGGTCTCGGAGGAGCTGAATTCTTGGAGGAATATGTGATCCTTCATGCCAAGGTCTAAGGCTAGGTGAGGGCGGGGGGTGTTTCCCATCTGTCAACCCTCAGTGCCCTTCCAAAACCAGCTGAGGCACGGCTGATTTTCCTGGGAGAGCTGGGGAAACGACCTTACACGCCCGGGCTATCATTGGGTGACTTTTGCCATTTACAAAATCGTTGATAGATTGATTTCCTCTTATTTTTAACGGCATACAGGTTAAACTCAAATGTAGTTTCTTATTCTGGTCCCGTTGCTTCACGCTTTTAAAAAAAAAATTATAGCTGCTGGCTTGGAAATAGTGGCTCGTTCCTGTTCCAAAAAACAACAACAACCATAAAGCCTTTTGGAGATAATCATCGACACTTTAAAGCGGAGTCAGTTTCTCTCCTCTTTTGAATTCTGTGGAGCATCAGGCTGGTTATCGCTAGAAGGGAAGAAGTGAGACTGAGACAGCATGACAAATCTTTGGCTCTTATTGAGGGGTGCTTTTTGGGGTGGTGGGGGAAGAGAGCCGGGGGGGCGGGTCAACGTTAAGCTCTCCAGCAACTCTGGCTCACAATACGATCAATTGGAGGGAGAGCCCCCAGCAACTAACCCTGATCCGATATGGCTTTTCTCAACCACCTCTATGTTGACCTCACCCCATTCCTAAGAGGTCTGTCTGTGAGGCATAAAGCACCATGCAGTACCATCCCTGTCCTATTGTCCCCATTTATTCATACCTATTTCCTGTATTCTTACTCATGTTTATACTTATACCTATTGTCTTGTAAGCGACTGACAAATCAAATAAATCAAAATGAAATAAAATGTTGGCTTGGAAGTTCTCAAGAAGACACCGCCGCCATTCGCATCCTACCAACACGGCTCGAAGTGCGCCAAACTCATCCCTGCAGCTGAGAGGTTGGTGAGCCAAGGTAACCATAGCAACTAACAGGGAGGCCAGGAGAGAAAAAAACTGTTTGTAAGTGGATATGATGATAAAGGAGCTCAGCAGAAAACAAGGGATGGGGTGGTGGGGGGAAGAGCTGCTGAGGCAGCAAATGCAGAGGTGACGGGGAAGAAGGTCTAGGGCAGGTGTTGGAAGCAGGCAGCTTGCAATGCAAAAACCTTTGCAGAGAAGAGGGAGTCTATTCTCCAAATCACCTGAAGGCAGGACAAGGTGGTGGAACTTATCCGCAGAGATCAGTATTAGAGAATGAGAACAAGGGGCTGCCACAAAGAAGAGGGAGTCAAGCTATTCTCCAAATCACCTGAAGGCAGCAGGGTGGAAACTCATCAACGAGAGAAGCAACTTAGAGCTAAGGAGAAATTTCCTGACAGTGAGGACAATGAATCAGTGGAACGAATTGTCTCCAGAAGTCGTAAATGCTCCAACGCTGGACTTTAAGAAGAGATTGGAGGTTTTCAACAAGAGATTGGACAACTGTTTGTCTGAATTGGTACTGATACCTCCTGCCAGAGCAGGGAGTTGGACTAGAAGACTTCCAAGGTCCCTTCTAACTCTGTTATTCTGTTATTATTCTCATCCATTAACCAAAGTCTGAGGATAGGCTGTTTCCCTCTATCTCCCTCTCTGTCTTTTCCTTCTCCCCATCCCTTAAAAACACTGGAGGTTTTAAAGAAGAGATTGGACACGGACACTTGTCTGGAGTGGAATAGGCCGGGACAACTCACCGTGGCCAAATTGCCACAGTCAACTCGCCATGGGAACAAGAATTATACTAATATGGAGGGGTGGGGAAATGGTGTAATAGAATCATAAAAGAAAGGATGCCAAAGGAGGGACCACATGAAATGGGAACAACAAAAATCAAAATATTTTAAAATTACTTTGAACAATTGTTGAAGTGTCCCATGGCAAGTTGGCTGCGGTGAGTTGTCCCATTCCACCTACAGGTAGGCTTACTGCTTCTATCTCAATAATTATAATTATTAGGATTTTCTAGGCTGATACGCCTGCAAGGTCACTATCTCCCAGAGCACGTGACCTAGCAACATTCCTCCAGCTGTTCTAACTCTGCTTCAGGCTGCCTCCAGTTGAATCTGCAAGGCCATCCAACGCTTACAGTGAAACAAATCTGTAAAAATACCCTTCGCTGCATCCTTCTTCTAGAGCGGGTGTCAGCAACCTGTGGCTCTGGAGCCGCATGCGGCTCTTTGGGCCCTCTGCTGTGGCTCCCTGTTGGGCGATCCCAACACTGGCTGGCCACGCCCCTCGCCCTGCCCTCCCAGTCACTCCTCGCCTGGCCTAAGAAGGTAAACACAAAAAAACAGAAATAAGAGAGCGGGAGAGAAGAGACCCATTTCCCACTGAAAACAATGGGAGCCACAAACCAAGGGTAGGCATGGCATGTGTGTGTGTGTGTGTCATGTGACTGGGTGGGAATGATGTTGAGTTGGCCACGCCCACCCAAGTTTTGAGGCTCCCGGTGTTTTCTTTTCTGTGGGAACCAGCTCCACATGGCTCTTTGAGTGTTTAAGGTTGCAAACCCCTGTTCTAGACGGTCCAACAAGTGCATTCATAAATCTCTCTAAAGCACAGAAGCTTGGCAACCGCAGCCTTAGCAGCTCCAAATAGGGAATGTTTGCTTTCCTGGTTTCAGAGAAAGCCAACTGTTGCTGCTTCCCTCCTTTTAGCTTTGTTTTGTTGTGCTAAAAATGGGAGGAAATAAAAAAAAACGATGAACATTTCCATTTTGTGCCCACATTCGAGTTTTCTTGTGGGACTCAGCATCACCTTTTGAGGAAGCCAAGAGAACGGCAGGAACAAGGAGAGAGGGGACAGCAACAGAGGTCCAAAGGAAGGGTCCTGGCACACATTCAACAACCTGACATTGGTGTGAATTGGTCTTACACTGACAGCCAGGTGCCTTTGATTATCCCTCAGCAAGAAACAAGGGCGAATTAGAACAGGTAAATATGTCGTTCCCCCATTTTCTTTGCAGGCCATCATTTCAAAATTGCTGGAATATTGCATTCAGTTTGTGCCACAATGTTAAAAAAAGATGTGGAGACTTCTATAAATTGTGCATAGCAGAGCAACAAAGATGATTAAGGGACTGGAGGCTAAACCATATGAAGAGCAACTGCAGGAATTGGGTGGGTTTAGTTTAATTAAAAGAAGGATTAGGGGTGACAGGATAGCACTGTTCGTATGTCTGAGGGGCTGCCACGAACAAGAGGGGGTCAGTCTATTCTCCAAAGCCTCTGAAGGCAGGACAAGAAACAATGGATGGAAACTAATCAAGAAGAGACGCAACCTAGAGCTAAGGAGAAATTTCCTGGCAGTGAGAGCAATTCATCAGTGGAATGACTTGCCTCCAGAAGTTGTAGGTACCCCAAAACTGGAAGTTTTTGTCACTGAGGTTTTTTGGTTTGTCTGTTCAAGCTCCTAAGCTAATATTCTAGCAAGCAGGTATCCCGCTAGCCAGCACTGTGTTATCTTGTCTCCATAGTAATGAGATAAGAAAGTCTTGTGATATTTTGATTTACTGCACATGTGTACAAAGTTTATATTTCATTTCCTGTAACTTCCGTTGTTACTTTTCCTTCGTTCTTTTTCTATATGCCTTGGTGTTAAGGAAGCTGCCAACATGTAGCTCCGTGTAGGTTTTCTTATTTTATAAATAAAAATGTTTTAGATTACTTTCGGGTCTAATTTTTATCAGCATTGATAAAAAAGCACGGTCTATCACCTCTAATTAACAGGGATGTTTGAAGAATTTTTACTCCCTGGCATCAAGCCTTGACAATGGTCGCAGAGAACGGCTTGACAGTTTTTAAGAAGAGATTGGACAGCCATTTGTGTGAAATGATATAGGGTCTCCTGTTGAGCAGGGGGTAGGGTTAGAAGACCTCCAAGGTCCCTTCCAACTCTGTTATTCTGTTAAAATTATATGCTTTTTCTCACTTTTTTTTTTTCCCAAACAGCCCCTGGAATCAACTCTAAATCAAACAATAAACCTGTATGGCTTACAGTTATTTACAGTCAACTGGGTTTAATAAAACCCGTCATAAACAATTCTGATGCTTGCAACAAAGCTGTAATTTATGTCGCCATCCTGTATTAACAGTCCCCGTACACCAGAAAGGCAAAAAGTGTGATTGAAATGGCAAAAAGAAAGAGAGAGAGAGAGAGAGAGAGAGAGAGAGAGAGAGAGAGAATTTAAGCAAACAAAGAAAAGGAAGATATTTTCTGACTCTGCATCTCCCCTTAGTGGAAAATAAGCAGTATGGCAAGATCTATTTTTTTCATTCCAGTTGTCTGAAAGACAGGGTACAACGTGGAGATTTCTGCAATTATTAGAAGTAATTTATCTCCTGATATAGTGGTAGTTCTCGACTTACACCCATTCGTTTAGCAACTGTTGGGATGTACAGTGGCACTGAAAAAGGTTATTTGTGGCTGGTCCTCGCCCTTACAATGCTCATGGCATCCTTATAATCATTTGATCAAAATTTGGACGCCCGGCAACCATCATGAATTTACAAGGGTTGTACCATCCTGTGGTCAGGAGAGCATCATGTACGGCCATTCCAGCCAGTTTTGGGGGAAGCTGGGTTCGCTTAATGACCACATGATTCAATTAACGGCTAGGGTGAGCCAGTTGTTAATTGAACCCACTGTGGCGCAATGGTTAGAGTGCAGTACTGCAAGCTAATTCTGCTGACCGCCGGCTGACTGCAATTTGGCAGTTTGAATCTCACCAGGCTCAAGGTTGACTTGGCCTTCCATCCTTCCAAGGTCGGTAAAATGATTGCAGACAGATTGCTGGGGGCAAGAGGCTGACTCTGTAAACTGCTTAGAGAGGGCTGGAAAGCACTATAAAGTGGTATATAAGTCCAAGTGCTATTGGTATTTCTATTAATGACTAGGGTGATTTGTTTACAAGCTGTGGCAAAAACAAAAGGCTGTAAGATCAGGTGCAGTTCACTTAACAGCCTTGCTTAGCAATGCAAATTCTGGTCCCTATTGTGTCGTAAGCCGAGGACTGACTACCTGCAGTTATACCAACAGCAGCATTTGCGAATATCGAAATTATTTGGAAAACACCCACCATGGCTGAAACCAAACTGAGCAGTGGTCTTATAGTTAGAGCTACCCCATTTGCCAGATGAATCACTTCTGTCTGACAGGGGCTCAGTTCACACAACCCATTAAGCCAATAAAAGCAATGGTGGCTTAGGGCGATATCTAAAGCCATTTTACTCTGGCAGAATACTAAGCATACAAATCATTTAAACAGTTTCAGAACAGGAGGGGGAAAAAAAGAACAGGATTTTCATGTAGGATTATACATTTATTTCCTTCTTCTTTAGATCTGAGTGTTCCGGTAATATTAAAACAAATTTATAGCTTTGTACCCTGAATGGTGTTGAAAAAAAGAAGGGTAAAAAAAAAAATCATATAAACAGCGGTGCTCATCTACACAACAGTTATTCTTAAGTCCCCCCCAAAGTTAATCAGCTTTCATAAGGCTTGTGTGCCAACATAAACCTCCAAGTATACAATCCGGCCCATTAAGCATACAGTATTTGTTTTCCACGGGAATCTATTCTGCCACTGTCTTAATCTTTCCACTGCAATAGAGTTATAAAACAGGCAAGCTCTACCCCCTCAATGCTTCAAAAGGCCCGGAGGGTCTTTCAAACAGAAACTTTTAGTTGTGCTACAATCTCGCCGACGAAAGCAAGTAGCAGTTAAAAATCCCCTATCAAACCGCTGGCCCTTTTGAAGTCGTAGCTGGAGCATGCTTCAAATCTCTCGGGGTGCTACCACATTGGATGTGGGAAATGCTAAAAAAAATAAAATAAAACGCAGTAAAAGAAGAAGGGGAAAAAAAGGCATTCTCATGAATAAACTCTGCGTTCACCCAGCGGGAAATTCAATCTACCTCAACAGATTTACGCCGCTCGCGTTTCTTTCAGTGAGGAAAAATTCAAACCAGCAATTCCATTTACTCTTCTGCTTCTGTGTACAGTTTTAAAAAAGCCTGTGATGAATCTGCCTGAAAAACCAGGATCCTTCTGGGCTGATTCTTTCGCTGGCTCTGAAGCTGTTCACAGACTTTTATGGATAATGTCACCCTCTAATTGCGTTATCCTGTGTTCTCCGACTGCTCTGATACACCCATCTTTTCTCTCCACTGCAAAATACCCAGCGAGGAAAATAAGGAGGGTTTTTAACCAGAGGCAGGCAAGAAAAACAGGCAATTGAGCCACGATGGCAAAAACTGTTGTGCCTGCCAAGTTGTAGATAGAGGTGGTGCTTGACTTAGGACAGTTCGTTTAGTGACCGTTCAAAGTTGCAATGGCACTGGGGGGGAAAGAAGAGACATAGGAATGTTTTTACCAGTTACAACCTCTGCAGCATCCCCACGGTCTTCTGATCAAAATTCAGGTGTTTAGCACCTGCTTCATATTTATGACGGTGTTGGTGTCCCGAGGGATCATGTAATCCCCTTTTGTGAGCTTCTGACAAACAAAGTCAATGGGGGAGCCAGATTCACTTAACAACCAACTTATCACATGCAGGAATTCACTTAACAACCGTGGCAAATGGGGCAAAACAAATTTCTCACTTAACAACAGATGTTTTAGGCTCAACTGTGGTCGTAAGTTGAGGTTTGCCTACACTGTACTTTTCTCTCTGTATTTATTGCCCTCATGCAGTAGCAATGATGCCATTATGGATAGTCCTTACGACCACAGTTAGGACCAGAATTTCCCTTGCTGAACCAAGACAGTCCCCAAGTGAGTTGCACCCGCTTCTAGGATCTCCCCCGCCCCATGATTGTTAAGCGAATCACTGAAGTTAAGTGAACTAGGAGGCCGTTAAGCGAATTCAGCTTCCTCCATTGCTTGTTGGAAACTGGCTGGCTATCGAAGTACGAGATGGCTTAAAGCATGGAAAAATGGACTCCGAGCGATCCGAAGCTTTACAGAAGTTGGTTCCAGTTAAATCCCAGGCCGCAAATGCCCAGAAGAACAGATTGGATTAGTACATTTCCCAAGCTTACTTCCAGCAACTACGGTTTCCAATAAACTATTTTAGCTACAGTTATTTGCTCTTGCTGCTGCTAAGCTGCAAAATGTTATAACAGCAGGATTTCCTCCCCCTCTTTTTCCCCCCTACAACATCTGGTTTGAATTATTTCAAAGGGAGGAAGTTTATTCTTAATACTCAACTGCCTTTGCATTACTCATAAATTCCAGAAAGAGAGCTTTTCTCTGTTCTCCTTTGCCTGTTTGGAAACAGTGCACAAAGCAAGCTATTGAGCTTCGAAACGAATCTGAGACTGCCACCTCTTCCAATGTCATACGTTACGAAGGGATAAAACAGGCACTATTGCATTATATCGCTCGGTAAACCCATCTCATTGGGACACTTCTTAAATTCTTCATTTTTTTAAAAAAAAAACATCTTTAATATACTGGAAGGGCAATTAGGTAATATCACTATTGTAAGTAATGCAAGACCTTTAAAGGAGTTATGGACTTCAGTAGATAAATGGCTATAAAACTATACTGGCATATTAAGATTAATCGAAGCACCCACAAAACCAAGGGTTAAATAGTTCAGGATAATATGGCTGGGTATTCTGAGATTAAATGACCAACCCCCTACCTCCTTGGTCGGTATCTAGGTCATCAAAAGACCTAAAACCAGCAAGACAATCAAAGAGAGGGCCAGCATCACCTTCAACCACCCAGGCCTTCTCTAGGAAATGATATTAGCATTCTAGCTTCAGGAAAGCACAGTTGGCCATTCTATGGGAGCTGAGGCAACTGTAGTTTAATATCAATGAATATCTAGAATCAGTTTGCCCCCTAAATAACCATTTTGAGGCCATTAATGAAAGTTTATTCAACTGAAGTGGTTTTTTTGCACAGAATGCATTGGAGACAGTAAGTTTAAAATGGCTGAAATAACTATAGAGATATAAATCAGAACAAACCTCTTCCTGATCTGGCTCTGGGAAGTTCTGCTGCTGCTGGCAGGGATGCAGTCTGAAATAATATTTAAAAAGTAGCAAGTGTCAGAATTAAAAACTTTGAAGAAATCACCTTGTTTACCCTCCATGAGTTCCAAGCTTTAGTACCAGAAAATACACACCACTACAGGAAATAACAAAGAGGAGAAAAGCCAACAGCACGTTCTCATGCCTATTCTTTGTTAGAACTAAGAATTCAAATGTATTGTACTACTGCCTCTGGACACAAAGGTCTGATTTAGCTAATATATTTAAATTCTAGTGCCTTTTAAAAGTTATTTAACTCCAAGTCCCTCTTTTGCTGCTGTGAATTCCAAACACAAATGGCTTCTATATGAAACTGTATTTTATCTTGCCTCCTCTAAATCTTCCAGATATTTGAATTTTGTTACAGGAAAATTGAAACTCTTTGAATTACAGTAACTGAATTATGCAACAAATTGTATCCAACTCTGCCATCTTAATACTTTATGTTTCCTTTTCCAAAATAACTCCTCTTCCAAACACAACTATTTTCTTAGAGGGAAGATAAACAAACCCACACTCTTAGTAATTGTGGTTGCCCTTTGCCAGTTCTGTAGAATGGATGTTAGAAGTGCTGTAAGAGAACATACCTAAATGTGCTCTATTAACAACAAAACTGCTGATAATCAGCTGGATATTAGCTGATTAGCTATCATTAGCAATATAATAATTTAATTCCCTTCGGCTTGTTATCTTTCCTCTGTTATTATTAAATCTGAGGATTATGAGGTGCAGAATTTTCAAATGTGAGATATTGCTCTTTCTTGCCTGGTGGCTACCAACAGCAATGGCATGAAAAAAATCCAGAAAAGTTTTGAGTTTTTTCCCATTGTGGAGAGCAGAAGTCATACGTTCTTCTGTCAGTCAGCCAGTCAGTCAGTCTCTCTCTGTGTGTTTGTGTATGTGTGTGTGCATATAGAATAGAATGGAATAGAACAAAACAGAATTCTTTATTGGCCAAATGTGATTGGACACACAAGGAATTTGTCTTTGGCACATAAGCTCACAATGTACATATAAATAGCAAGTAAAAGGTCAATATATATACATATACATATACACATACATATACTTACACACACACACACACATATATATATGCTATATTCATAAATGTAGAGCAGCTAAATCAACTGCCAACTATGTAATTAAATATACAAAGGTATCTATAAACACTCATCGAGGGGGATGAAAATGAGATCAGATAAATGAAATGCAGAGAATACAGGGAGTGATAATTACCTAATTATTAATAAGGTAATTGTCACAGCCAATATTTCCTGCATTTCGTTCCCTCTGGCTTCATTAGTTACAGTTCTTCCCCTTCCTATCACTCAGAATAATATCCTGGATACATCATGGCACAATACAATCACTAGACATTAAGGTGCCTTCAGATACTTCCTTGTTCTTACTGCAACAACCTAATTCAGCTACCCTTTTGGAAACGGGAAACATATACGCTCATCTTTAAGAACAGCTTAAGGTGCTGAGCTGCACTTCTTTTTGGCAAGCACATTTTGCTTTTTTAAACCAGCCCTGTTCTCCTCCGAAGGCTGAAGATATACCAGGGATAAGAAGGGGCAGAACTGCTGATTAGGTTCAAAGCAAAGCATTAAAAAAAAGTCGCTAATCTCTTTGTGAGCGAGTCTTCCTTTGTAGACTCAGCATTCAGTTGAAATATGGCCATTTCGAGAAGAAATAGTGGCATTAATCACAGGCAGTGACGTCACTAACTCAAGAGAACAAATCAAGTAGGAAAGTCTTGTTTTCCTTTTCAATTCAATTGATTTAGCCTTAACCCCGAAGTTCCAATAAATAAGCTCCACTGTCTAACCCCATCTCCAACAACACAGGCACTGTCACCTAGGTTTATAGATGATGTATATCTTTACCTAATAAAACTCCAGTTATATGGAATACACCTTGTCGACCATAAAGCAACTTCAGCTATTCCAAAGGCATTTGTGGTTTCCAGTTTGTCTGCAAAGACTGACGTAGAACAAAACCCTGTTTCGTGTGAGGCATTACCTTAAGGCAGCCTTAAAAGTAGGCAGCTGAGGGAGTGGATGAATTCTTTTCAAAGAAAAATTCAGCCTTGCGTATGGCAAATATAAAGGAAGTGGCCTAATTTACAACCTCTCACACCAACTTTCTGGGTGCCCGAGATTCTCTTTAGATGCTTTCATTTGGATTCTTTGCCGATGACTCTGTAAAAGAGCATTTTTCAGTTGGGTTTCGCTGCTTATGACATGATTTTTTTCCAGGGCCAATTTGAGCTGGCAGCAGCTCCATCTTTCTTTTAAGACTTTTTAGAAGGTTAGTTTGGTGTGGTGGGTAAGATGCATAAAACCAGGAGACATGTGAGTTCTAGTCCTGCCTTAGGCATGAAAGCCACCTGGGTCAGGTTGGGCCAGACACCTGCTCTCAGCACAATCTACCTCACAGGAATGTTCTTGTTGCTGGGGGAAAAGGCCCGAATATTATGAATGTTAACTTCCTTGAAATATGTATAAAAAGAATGGGATAAAAATCTATAACCAACAGTAAACATTTAAAGATGTTTATCAGATTATACTAAAATGTAAAGTTTTGTAAGGCTTTATATGCTGCTGTGGTTTGATGCTGCTGTACAAGATATATTCATTTGGTTTTAACTTAATTATGCAGATAGATAGATAGATAGATAGATAGATAGATAGAATGAATTTCAAAATAGCTTAGAATTCAGGCAAAAGGGTTCGTACTCTGGAAACAAGAATAAGCTTTGTTTAGGTAAACTGTTGCTTTGATTTCTTATAGCCCATGTATTTCACAACTCAGAGAAGAATTTTTACATTTAAATTTCAAGTTTTTAGAATCATAGCTGTTAAGCACTTCAGACTTAAACAGCACTTTAAGGTAATACAGAACAAATGAACAGAGAGATTTCTAAAACCAATTTGAAGCTTTTTCCATAATACCTTGATGCAGAATTAACTGCTGGATGAGAATGGTGCTCCAGTGAAAAATTCAGTGTAAAAATCTTACTCCAATTAAAATATCAAACTTTCCTATTGTAGCACCAAATATAGTCAAGCAGAATAGATAATCTGTTGGCTCCTGCATTGTAATTCTTTTGCCAAAGATAGCATGCTGTGCTAGAGCTTTTATTAAAAGAACTATTAAAAATCCTGGAATGTGTTCATAAAGAACCAAGATTCTAAGTACACTCTCCAACTGTGACCATCAAAAGAAAAAAAGGCACATCCATGAGTCATGTCTTTTGAAGAGAAATTAAAAAAATTTTTAAACAAATTCCTTATTAAATCAGGCTACCGTAAACAGAGAGCATAGTTTAAAATCTGCAAAGGTACAGATGCATTTGTGTGTGTGTGTGTGTGTGTGATCTTGTCTTAAGGCCTGGTTTTTATTCACAGCAGAATTCTGAAATTGTAGAATGGACTACAGTATTATAATTTTTGAAACACCACTGGGGAGGGAGGGAAGGAAGATTTTTTTAAAAAATGCTATTTTACATTACAGTACTGAGCACAGAGAAACAATAAAAAGATTACCATCATCCTTCTGGGTATTACAA
This sequence comes from Naja naja, assembly GCA_009733165.1. NCBI lineage: Eukaryota > Metazoa > Chordata > Lepidosauria > Squamata > Elapidae > Naja > Naja naja. Next base: position 5,150,463 of record CM019163.1, read on the forward strand.
TAGGAAAGCAATCGGGTGTATTTTTTTACCATTTTGGTGAAATTCATTGGTGATTATCCAGCAATCATTACATCAGATAGTGGGGAAAACTGAAATTTATGTAATAGCTAGAAATGATATCTGAGGTCTCTACTTTTCTTTTTGATGCCCCACTCTGTGTCTTTTTTATTCTATAACATCTTCTTGATCTCTAGACTTCACTGCAAAAATTGTCTCTTTTTATTGATCATCCAGTATTGTTGAGTTCCTTCTAGAAAAAGTGAAGAGAGCTTGGCCTTTCCCTAAACAGAAGGTTTGGTTTTTAAGATACCACAGGACACTAATGTATATATGTGGGTTTGATAATAAACAAACACTCCTCCACCAGATAAAGACTACTATAAATGATCTGTCAAAATCCAGAAGTCAAAACACTGCAGCAAAAACCTAGTCACACAGATGTACTTGCTATCAAGGCTAAAGATGGAATTTATTCTAAATATAATTTTAAAACAAGCACTTGAACCTATATTCTGCTTGATAAAACATCAGAGCATGAGATGCTTATTTTTTCCTGTTTATTTCTTTTTATTTTTACACACTGCTTTTTAGATTGTAAGCTTAGGCTGTGGCTCTTTAAAAAAAAAATGTTCAGCCAAACTAGCAAAAGATCTCAGATGTGAAAAATCAATGTAGCATTCCAATCTAAGCTATCATAGTCCTTCAGTGAGTTACCAAATCAGATGGCCAGTGGGCTTTCGGAAACAACAAAAGTTGTTTTGTAGAACTTCTGGAAGACGCTAAGATTCATACTTCTTTTCAGGTATCCACCTTTGTTAAGAAGGCACAACTTTTCACAGTTACCACATTTCATAACTAAACCTAACAATGTACAATATAAGTAAAATAATCAAAATTTTTTCCTCTGAGGACACTTGGCTCTGTTTCTCTTCTCTCCATTATGTTTATTGTACAGGTAATCCTCGACTTACGACCAGTGGAACCAAAAATTATGTTGCTAAATGAGACATGTGTTAAATGAGCTATGTCCCATTTTATGACCTTTCTTGCCAGTTGTTAAGTGAATCACTAAAGCTGTTAAATTAGTAACACGGTTGCAAAGTGAATCTGGCTTCCCCATTGACTTGGCTTGTCAAAAGGTCAAAAAAAGTGATCACATGACCCCTGGGACACTGCAACCATCATAAATACCTGCCAGTTGCCAAGCATCTGAATTTTGATCATGTGACCATGGGGATGCTGCAATGGTTGTTAAGTGTGAAAACAGTCATGTCATTTTTTTCAGTGATGTTGTAACTTTGAACTGTCACTAAATGAACTGTTGTAAGTTGAGAACTACCTGTATCAACTTGTCTTCAAGGAAGGGAATTTGTCCAGGTGGAGAACTTCCAGCTGGTTACAGTTCTAGCAACCAAACCATTGTGCTGTCATCATTATATTTTCACCCATCTTTTTTTATGGAGAACTCAAGATAGTGACAAGGCAAGACAACGTTGGCAATATTTTATCTAACAGAAATCAAAATCTCCTGGTTTCTGGGCCAGTCCCTTCACCACACCAAACTGGCTCTCAAGTATGCCAATCTTTCACGTCAATATTTCCCCTTTAATAAGCTGTACTGCCACAAAAGTAGAGGATAGGCTTAAAGAGAGGGTTCCAAGTTGCCCAGAGCTCAGAATGATTGGGAATTGGGTAGCGTACAAATAGAATAAAGTAAATAAAAGATGGAAAGGCTACTTTTAAAAAGTCATAGGGGCTTTGCAGGGGGACCAAACAAAGATGAAGCTTGTCTTTGCAGGTGTTGCAAAGGGATGAGAAGGAGAAAGAGAAGAAGGGAGGCAGACCCTCACAGGAATCAAAGGAGCCAATAAAATGCCCCAGGGGCTCCTTCACCCAATATAAACTCTGCCCCCCCAGATCTTGCACCCCATATAAGCCCTAATCTGCCTAGCCTGGGACCCCATAAAATGCCCCCCAAGTTTTGCACCCTATATAAGCCCTAATCTGCCTAGCCAAGGTTTGCAGAACAAGCCACAATGGGTTGACCTGGCACAAGAGCTAAGCCATGGCCTGTAACTAAGAAACCATAGTTAGCTGGGTTCCCACCAACCCAGAACCACCCTGACCCCAAGCAGGGCCGGGCCTAGCGGGCGAGGCAGCCCAGGAAGAGGCGCAATTAGGCCACGGACAAAAGGGTCCCGTCCCTCCAAGGCCCTCCCTCGGCCCTCAGAAGGGGAAAGAGGCGCAACAGGCGAGAACGGAGAATCCAGCTCACCGGCCGAGCTGTCACCTCCGCCATGACGCCTCGGTTCCTACAAGCCTCCACCAAGTGACCCGTTGCCTAGGTGACCAGCTAGACCGGAAGTAATCGCTCCACTCCGAGGACGAAAGAACCCGGATGTCTTGTTGCCAAGGGTAACCAGAACTTCCGAGTCTCTCTGAGCCTCGACCTCTCCGGGTAGGTTCAGAACCCTATAGCAGGCCGCAGCGTCAAGGCGGGGGGGGAAGTGACGTCAGGTATCTCTGTCTGGATTAGGGCGGGCTCGAGAAAAGGGGTGGACCGCTTGCGCGCGAAAGATTCCAAGATTTGGCGGACTTCTTCAGGTCCACCCCCCCATTTTTGTGAATTGGACTCGCCCACCGTGATTGGTAGCAACAATAGGGAGTGAACTACTTTGAACAGCCAGAGGGGGAGGGGAAAATATGATCCAAAATCCCTTTCCTTGCAGACAGAGATAATTTGTCTTGCCTTTTGGGGGATCCTGCTACTTCGAGGAATCGGAATTTTTTGTATGCGTTATTTTGCATTTGTATGGCTCCCCTAGGGCGGTCTAAAATCCTTGCAAATGCCAACGGTGTTTTATTATTATTATTGCAGTGGGATTTCCAGATTTTTGCAACAGTTGCTATAGCCACGAATATTGGGATGCCCTTAAAATCACTTTTCCAAACTTGGCAACTTTGAAATGGGTGGGCTTCAACTCCCAGAATTCCCCAGCCGGTAAACTGGGACTTGGAAATCCATATACCTTAAAGTTGCTGAGATTGAAGCCAGTTTCCATATTTTTCACCCTGAAAAGTCTTAGAATAGCCCTTTTTGGGGATCACTCCATCTGGAGAGTTTTATATATACGAAGGCTTGGAGGTCCTAGTCCAGCCCCTGCTCAAGCAGGAGATTGTCTGTCTGTCTGTCTGATCTATCTATCTATCTATCTATCTATCTATCTATCTATCTATCCATCCATCCATCCATCTATCTATCCATCTATCTATCTATCTATCTATCTATCTATCTATCTATCCTATCTATCTATCTATCCTATCTGTCTGTCTGTCTGTCTATCTAATCTATCTAAACAGTTTTCCCCCCGAGAGCCATCACTCTGCTGAACAAATAATTCCCTCAACACTGTTCAACTATTTACAAAGTCTGCACTATCTTCTCATCGCTCTTCTCATCACTCCTTATCACCCATCCCCTCCCACTTGTGACTGTATGACTGTAATTTTGTCGCTTGTATCCTTACGATTTATAGATTTGTTTCCTAGTATGATTTGATTGCTTATTGTATCCTATGACTATGATTAAGTGTTGTACCTGATGATTGTTGACTCTTGACGAATGTTATCTTTTCTTTTATTTACAGAGAGCATTTGCACCAAATTCCTTGTGTGTCCAGCCATACCTGGCCAATAAAGTATTCTATTGTATTCTATTCTATTCTATTCTATTCTAATTCTATTCTAATTCCATTCCATTCTTTGTCCTGTTCTATTCTATGTATCTATCTGTAGGATCTCCTGCTTGAGCCAGGGGCTGGATTAGAGGACCTTCAAGGTCTCTTCCAGCTCTATTCTAACTCTATTGAAGTCAACCAGGTGTTTAGTCTGGATTTGGCATTTTTATCCACCTATTGCATCCTTCCCAGAGACCTTGGATAGGCAGAGGTGGATATTTGATGCTGTGAAAGATATCACTGCAGGGTAGATGTTGTTTTCAAGTAAAGCTGCCTTTTGCAATTGATGGTTTTCAAGTGGTGCTCCAGATGTTTTAAGATTACATAATAGTGCCTACCACTATTGGTATTATCTTCGCTTTCTTTTGCCACACTCTATTTTCTATTCTTTTTCTTTCCTTTCCTGCTGTATCCATTGTCCAATTATGACCATATTTCTCAACTTCAGCAACTTTTAAGATGGATGGACTTCAACTCCCAGAATTCCCCAAGTGGCATGCCAACTGGGGGAATTCTGGTTGTTCCAACTCCACCCATCTCAAAGTTGCCAAGTTTGGGAAAGTCTGCCTTACATTGTTTTACATGGTGCTTATTTGTTGGTTTGCATAGTTTGGTATAAAAGATTAAAACAGCAAATTCAGTGAAACAGAACAAGCCATTCAGGTTTTGTTTCTTCCTTATGATGTCCACAATTAAGGATTCTTGGGTGTCCAAGGCAGCAAGACAAAAATTTATAGCCCTCACCTGTTGGAGAAAAAAATATGTTGACTTCATTCAAGCTTTAAATAGGGCACAGTTCAAAGGAGAAGCTTGCATAACTAGGAAATAGAAGTGCTTGTTTTCTGCCTTCATAACTTAACCTGTTCTCCTGTTTAATTTTAAACATCCATCGTCAAGCAGCATTTAATGGAACTTGTTTACCCAGGATGCAGAAAAAACACTCCCCTACAATGCATATTGGTAAGCCTGGTTGTGTTGTTCAGCAAGGCCTGTATTCAACGCACCCATTGCAAAATTGCACTTGTGCCAATGTTTAATCAACTGATTTAAAAAGGTTCCAATGTGTAAAGATGATGGAAAACAATATTGTGATCGGCACCAAGAAAATGCTGCTGTTTCTATGGGAACAGGTCTGGACAGTACGGACCATGCTGACAGGGTTAAATTTGCTAGCTATTGAACATTTAGAATATCCACATATAGCTCTCAAAAATTCAACAGCATTACAAGCAGGGTACCAGAGAAGTGAAGAATCAAGGTCTTTTCACTGAACACTTTGACCTGGTTCACTGGTGTCTTCCAAGTTTCTTTCAATGCTGATGTAAAAGATTTTATGAGCCTTGATAATTTCTCTTAACTGGAGACACTTAGAAAATACAGGTTTTCTGAATTTGCAAGAAGCAGAGCTCACATTGTCATTCATAGTCATTAGATTTCTTTTCCACTCAAAGTCACTTGAGGGTTATTATAGAATGGGCTAGCTTTGGATAGGTTTTTAAGAGTTGTTTACAACGACAAGGATAACAAAGTCAAGTTACTTGCTCAAGAGGCAGAATCTGAAGAGCAAGATGTCCTGGGTGTATAAATGATAAATTATAAAATTTATCAAATGAAGCAGTAAGGTAATGGTTTAACTGCTGAACTTAAGTTCCATCATCTGTGAAGGTCATTGATCAAAGTTTGTGCTAATTTTAGTCTAGACTGTTTTATTTTATTTTATTTTTCTCTTAGGAGTCCCATTTGGAACTTACAGGACCCAAAAAGAGTTTGTATATTTATCAATATTTACTGCATTAAAAATTAAAACCGATGCATTTGCCACCATTTTTCACCCTTGACTGGATTTTAATATTGTATTCTTTTTCAACAAAAGACTGGCAAAATAGTTCTGGCTCCCTAAGAGGGGAGGGTCTTTGGGTCTTCTAGAACAGGGGTCTCCAACCTTAGCAACTTTTAAGACTTGTGGACATCAACTCTCAGAATTCTGGGAGTTGAAGTCCACAAGTCTTAAAGTTGCTAAGGTTGGAGACCCGTTCTAGAACCTGTGGAAGAGGAAACACTGGTTTAAGCCAAGATTGCAGTAATACTAAAGGAAAAGCCAGCTATGTTCTTCTGAATTGGATGCTGGGGTGGGGAGAAACAGTACCAAAATCAAGTTAAGATAGATGGCGGAAGGTGATGTGACTATGGGCCTACGGCAAGGCTAAAGGCAGATTAGGCTGCATATGAAAAGCTATTCATCCCAATGAGGGCTAACATCTGTTTGGCGCTTTCCAGCTGTTAACCTGCTCCAGATGTTTTCCTTGAAGATGCAAAATCACTGCAAGCGAAACATTCTTTTAAAAAAAATTACAAATGAAATAACAAAATAAAAGTTTATTAGAATTAGAACGCAGTTTCTCCCTCTGATTAGGCTTAACACGGAACAGTCCGCCAGTTACAATGAAGTCTAAGAACAGTTAATTCCACAGCATGAGATGGAGGTCTTTTATGATGGAGGGGAAAAAAAGAAGAAGAAAAAAGAAACAAGCCTTCAGTCATAGCCCAGCCCACTCGCCTTACCCTCTCTCTTACATGCTGGATTACAGGAGCTTTCTATACATGGGAAAGTCTGTCAAAGAACACCACTCTGGTCTCACACAATAACTGATTTCTAATACAGCAGTTTGTACTACGACACTTTTTTGAGTTAAATGGTTCTGAAAACTTAAAAAGACGGTTTTGATACATACACTAGCAATAAAACCCAAATGCAGTCACTTTGATGGGGAAGAGAATGAGCGTTGAGAGAAAAGGCCAGGATCGCCCGCCTGGGGTGGCCTTAGGAGACCCTCATTCCATCTGCCCATAAGATGGCGGCACAATACCATTATCTTCAACAGATTGCACCAACCAAAATTTAACAGTAGCCGAGAATTTCCTTTAATAAAAAAAGAAGGTACTATTTGTTTTGTTTTCTAAAAGATTGGGAATCAAGGAAGGAGAGGAGTATTAGGTCTAGAAATAACCCTACATAACAGTGTTTCTCAGCAACTTGAAGATGTGTGGACTTCAACTCCCAGCATTCCTAAGCCATGCTGTCTGGGGGGAATTCTGGGGTTGAAGTCCACACGTCTCCCAAGTTGCTAGGGTCGGGAAACATTGGTTTAAATGATTTGCAAATCCCAATTTTAGGAAGCTCCCCTCCTGACCCCACATGAACACCCAGCGTTATGAGCTCATGAAGTAGTAGAAGATACAGTGCAACAATGCTTCTATATACATTTCATTAAAAACAACCCTATTATTATAATAATACAGGGAAATGGCAAAATAGTGAGAGAAAGAGCCAAGCATGAGATGCACGTGAGGAGACAGAATGAGTTTATTCCATGGGTCCCTCCAAGGACTGGACCCCTTGTCCCATCAAGCTAGTTCCAAGCAGGGATGATAAAAAGATCGACATACACACACGCACAGGCACACATCCTCATCTTAACTGGATTGGAAGCACTTTGCCATGTCTTATTGCAGGGGCCTTCAACCTCGACAGCTTTAAGACTTGTTGACTTCAACTCCCAGAATTCCTCCTCCAGTCATGTAAGCTCAGGAATTCTGGGAGTTGAAATCCACAAGTCTTAAAGCTGTCAAGTTTGAAGACCCTTGTCTTATTGGGAGCATGCAAAGACTGCAGGGAAAAATCATTCAAGCAACAGGGGCGCTGCACTTGAACGCAGAAATTTGGGAAGAAATAGTTGCACCTTTCCAAAACCCGTTGACAAATTCCGAACTTTCATTCCAGGTAGGAAGTCACAAAGCAAAAACAACCTTTTCTCTCCCCCTTACACCGAAAGAGATGGTTTTGGTTGTTTTGGGAACTCCGCAGGTGAGCCAAAACTAGGTCTTAAAAGTCTTATCAGATGCAAAGCTGAGCTGCCAAAACAGGGAAATTGAGTCACTCCACATTTGCAGGAAATCCCTAATCCAATAGCAGATTGTGCAAAACCCTACACTTCCTGCAGTTATGGAAATAATTTGCCAGGATGGGCGAGCGGGCTGTCCCCCACACACAACCACAAGCGACACTGGCACACACGTATGGAACTAGCTGAACAGATCCTTGGAAACTCAGTAAGTTTCTTTAAAAAGAAGGGGGGAAAGTATCCGAAAAGCAGCCCTTTGGGAAATCAGCTAGATTTTTTCGCGTACATCCAGCCTTATTTCCCCACCCCCTAAATTTGAAAGTAGAAATACTGCCACGTAAGCGGGCTGGGAAAACTCACAAGAGGCTCCCATACAGCAATAAACAGCTTCCAAACCGTGCTTGAAGGTAATTTTTATTATTACAAAAAAGAAAATATGAGACTATAAATGACTTGTATATAGTTTGATATTCATGATTTCCTCCTCATTCGGGGAAATAAAAAAAAAAAAAACTCAATAGCTCCAGACACTATAGATCAATTTCTCAACCGCAGCAACGATGAGGTGTGGACTTCCAACTTCCAGATTTCTGGGAATTGGAAGTCCACCTCTCTTAACGTTACTTGGGGGGAAAAAATGCTACAGATTCTTGCAACTAGATAGGAACATTTGCTGCATCGAGCACTTTGTCCTCACCAAATGCCACCATTTTTCCCAGCGGCTTCCAAGATCCAACACGTCAACCAGGAATGCTCCGCACAGAGACCTTAACCCACATGTCCAAAACTTCCTATGAATGAATGAAAAGAGCCAGTCATGGAAGAAGAGAATTGGATTTTCGCACGGGCAAAAACAGCCGAGGTTAAGAGGAAATGGAGGAGGGGGGCATTTGGAAGCCGGAAAGAAAAGGCAGCCAGAATTACAACACTTTGATTTCCAAAACGGGAAACGCACACCAAGGAAGCTGGAAGTGTGGAAGGGACCGTGTCCGTTGCCAGCAAGGAACACACACACCCGAACAAGGAATGGGTTGCAAGGCGTGGGAGGAAGGAAGAGGAAGCCCCCTCCCCCCCCTCAAAATAACCCCCCCACACACACAATCTATCTAGTTTGAGCCAGAGAATTTGAACTGTTTGCAGCTGCGCACATTGCCCGCTCCCTACCACTCCCTCCCCAAATTAAAAGCAAACTGAAAAAAAGAAGAAATGCACAGCAAATAGACATCTTGAAGGTTTTTAAAGAATAAATATTTTTTTTTTGTAATTAAACATTATGCAAACACGTGCCACGCTTGCTCCTTTTTTTATCCATGCATATGCGCTATTTACAATTTTGAAAAATACTGTGTTGTCCTCTTGTTTTTCGTTTTCGTTTTTTTTTAAAAGTCATATACAAAGTGGTTTTTTTTTGTTTTGTTTTTCCTTGTTTGGTGCCCCTTCTTCCCCCACTCCCCCCTCCCCCCCCCCCCAAAATCATCTTTACAATAAGCCAAACGACATTCACCACCCATGAACTGGTGTGTATTTGTTACGGAGGGGTGGGGAGAGGGCAGGAGGGGACAGGGGGTCATAGGGAGAAATCTCATACCAAAGTACATCAAAACAGCTGGTCGGACATGAACAGCGGCGTCAAGAAACTGTTTTAAATTTTATCGGTCGTATGCAGAGGAGAGAACGAAAAAAATAAAATAAAAGTCAGCTCGGGGAAGGAAGCTACGAGTTAAAAAATCGGAGGGCTGTTTTTTTTTAGTGCGTCTGTCATACTTACTGGCCACCTAGAATACTGTTGTACAATGGTTCATCTACCTTTTTTTTTATTACAATATAATTTACTTAAATTTTTTTTTTTCCCATTAACAAAAAGAGAAAAGAAAAAAAAAATGAAACAGAATTCCGGTACTACAGACCAGCGGTGTAATAGGCGTGGTGCCCCTTGTGTGTGTGTTTGTTTGTGTGTGTGTATGTGGGTTTTGTTTTAATGGTATGAGCACTCTAGATGGGAAAATATTTTTTTTTTTCAGAGTTCGTTTTATGCAGGCCACTTTTCAGTCCTCGATATATTCCCACAGGTCCTTTTCATAGCCTTCATGCACATGTTGCAATAACACCCTTCGCCGACTCTCGCAGTATCTGCAAGGAAGAAAAAGGAAAGCGAGCGCCTTTAGATGCCAAGGCTGAGCAACATTCCCAGGCAAAAATACATTTATAAGCCATGAGATTTTGCCTTTGGGTGGAGTTGAGGAACTGGGTACATGGTCTGGCCAGTCACGTGCAAATAATTCTACTCCCTGTGCAGTTAAAACGGTGTATCTCAACCATGGCTGCTTCTAAGATGTGTGGACTGCAACTCCCAGAATCCCCCAGCCAGCCATGTTTTGCTCTGGTGCTGGGTTCTCTCAATTTGGCCACTTTTAAGACGTGTGGACTGCAACTCCCACAATTGAGGGAATTCTGGGCGCTGCAGTCCACATGTTTTAGAAGTTAGCCACGGTTGAGAAACACGGATTTAAGAGGCGTTGACCCTGTTTTACAAATCCATCTAGAAATTAAGACCTGCAGGAGGAATCCTTCTGCAGATGCCCCCCCTGATGTACTTTTATTCAGCACGACGGAGAAGCCATTTTCATGAACAGCTTCCAGACTTATAGAACATAATCCTTCAGGAGCTGAATTGGGCCCTCAAATCTCTCAACAGAGCAGGGGTCCCCAAACTTGGCAACTTTAAGACTGTGGACTTCAACTCTCAGAATCTCCAGCTAGCCATCATCTTTATATGCTGGCTAGAGAATTCTGGGAGTTGGAAGTCCACAAGTCTTAAAGTTGCCAAGTTTGGAGACCTCTGCAATAAGAGGAACAAAGCATTTCTTTCGCTGAAAAGTTTTAATTGTTAATTTAATTCCTATATTGGACATTTGGGGTTTTCTTTCATTTCAACCGTCTTGAACATTTGCTTGAATCAAAAGTGGCTGCAGAAGGAATACATTTCCTGCCCGTTCAACCCTTCTACAGCTTAATTCACGATCAATGATAAATATTTTGAGCCGTATTGTCTGAAACAAAGGGGTACCTGTATTTATCTTGCACTTTCTGCTTTATATCCTGCAGTGAATCTTGAGATATATCTCGTTCCAGATACCCAGAAAGGACCTCGGTAGCATTTTCCAAATCTGCTTGATTATTCTAAAAATGCAAAACACTCTGATAAAACTTAAAGTAACCCTTTCAGAAATCCCCTTAAAAACACACACATCAGAATAGCAATTAAAAAAAAAACTTAGTATAGTTTAGTATTTTTATTAGCAGGCAGGAATTAGAGCAGTTTTGGAACCTCTTCAAAGCTTAAGGTATTTCTCTCAGGAAACATCTGCCTTCCTAAATCACCAACTGATTGAAATACTTGGGACTCTGATGAACTAAAAACAGAACTATGTTAACACAATCATCTTCTACTTCTAATGACCCCATAATCCCTTGCGGGGTGGAGTCTGGGCAACCGAATGGAGCTAGCAGAGTGGCCGGATGCCCTTCCTGTCACCAATGCAGAGTTTTGTTCACAGTCTCATTGTACCCAGAAAGAGAAAAATCTGCCTCTACCTAGGATCAAACTCACAGCCTCTGGATTGTGAGGCCTACCTCTAGGCTACCGCATCACTGAACTGTGTTAACACCGTGTTGAAAATAAAAGGTTGGTTATTTGAGGAACCACCTACTTTCGTTCTGTCCAATAAAATCAGGCAGCCTGAGACACTTCGAGTCTGTTTGACTAGACAATATCAACCATCAGGACTAGGCCAGCTCTGTCCAGGTGCCTTTTATGTGGAAGAAACGCCCTCTCCCCCAGGGATCTGAATGGCTCCCCCACCCCTGATGACATTCAGAAAGTTTGGTCTGTTTAAAGAAAGTCCTTGACTTATAACCAGTGCCACTGTAACTTCAAATTTCAAGGTTCTATCATACCACAAGATCTAAAATGGACACCTAACATCAAAAACGTCATCAAAAGAGCCCAACAAAGAATGTTCTTTCTGCGCCAACTCAGGAAGCTCAAAGTGCCCAAGGAGCTGCTGATCCAGTTCTACAGAGGAAGGATGGAGTCTGTCATCTGCACCTCTAAAACGGTCTGGTTTGGTTCTGCAACCCAACAGGACAGACACAGACTCCAGAGAGTAATTGGGAGCTGCAGAAAAAACAATTGCTACCAACCTGCCTTCCACTGAGGACCTGTATCCTGCACAAGTCAAAAAGAGGGCTGTGAAAATATCTCAGACCCCTCACATCCCGGACATAAACTGTTTCAACTCCTACCCTTAAAAGGATGTTATAGAGCACTGCACACCAAAACAACTAGACACAAGGACAGGTTTTCCCCTGAACGCCATCACTCTGCTAAACAAATAATTCCCTCAACACTGTCCAACTATTTACTAAGTCTGCACTACTATTACTGTTAATCTTCTCATCACTCCTTATCACCCATCCCCTCCCACTTGTGATTGTAGGACTCTAACCTTGTTGCTTGTATCCTAACAATTTATATGGACTGTTTCCTAGTATGATTTGATTGCTTATTGTACCCTATGACTATAATTAAGTGCTGTACCTGATGATTCTTGACGAATGTATCTTTTCTTTTATGTACACTGAGAGCATTTGCACCAAGGCAAATTCCTTGTGTGTACAATCACACTTGGCCAATAAAGAATTCTATTCTATTCCATATTCTATTCTATTCTATTCTATTCTATTCTAATTCTATTCTATTTTCTGTTCTGTTCTATTCTAATTCTAATTCTAATTCTAATTCTATTCTATTCTATTTCCTGTTTTATTTTCTATTCTATTCTAAACCATCAGCAAATGAATGGTTGTTAAATCGAGGGTTACCTGTACAGAGTTGCCTGATTGACCTACAAAGGAGAATATTTGGAGCTCAGGGCTGAAATGAGGGGTCCTTGGTGCTCTCTGAGCCTGGCTGTTTTCTGGCAGACCTTTTCTGCCCACTGCCAGCAGTTCGATCCCAACCGACTCAAGGCTGGCTCAGCCTTCCCTCCTTCCGAGGTGGGCAAAATGAGGACTTACCTCAAAGATAATGGATTGGTTATTCTTTTTGAGGTAGAAGGCAAAGACGTAGGTGTACATGAGCGTGGCACGGCACTGGCAGAGGACGTCGACCGCTTTCTTCAGGAACTGGACTTCGATCCAGGACATGTTGTGCTGCTGCATCTCCTCCATCTTCTGCTTGACTTGGGCGTAGAGTTTGTGCTCAAAGCGCAGGCTCTGCATGTGGTTCATGTAGCGGTTGCAGTAGAAGAGGTACCTCTGAAGGGCGGCTCTGGAGCGCTGCATTGGATTCCCCATTAGCGAAATGGAAAAGCGAGAATTAAAGCAGAGCAATCCTAAGGCACTCCCCCCGGGGGGGATGGAGGGATTCCCCCCCCCCGAGGCAAACGGGGTGGGGGTGGGGGCGCAGAGGAGGGGAGAGGGACAGCCTTGTCCTCGTTCAGCAAGTTCTCCAGGTCAAGCTCTGATTCTGATACCCCGGGACACCACCTGACACAACATCCCCTGCCGGCACCAACCCCAAATTGACTTAAGTAACTTGGAAGGGGCTCCAAATTCATAAGGTCACAAGAGACTGGACAACATTTCCAAGCTTGCTTGGTGACCAAATTTTATTTAGGTACGGATGTGTTTATTTATGGGTAACTGAAAAATGGTTGACGCTCAAGAGGATGGGGGAAGAGAAACGGCGATCCCTGAGTAACCCCAAATCGTAGCAGAAGGGCTTCACAATTAAAAGATCTCCAGAAATGGGAATAACAGACTTTCCCGCAATACTAAAGATCTAACAGATTATTTTTTTTCCCTCCATGAAGGCACATGAAAGGAAGGTCCTCCAGGTAGAAGGGACGGTGTGCAGCCAGAATGCCAAGTAATAAAAGAAACCACATAAAAAGCCTCAAATGTCCCCGTCGTACAAATTAGCCAAGAACTCTGACATCAGGAAGCAATAAATAAATCAGTCGGCCACTTGTTGTGCGTTTTAAGGCTGGAAGCTAACCCTACTCCACATTCTCCATCTGTGCAACGAGATGGAGACTAGCAAGCGGTCAACAGCCTCCTGATGCAGAGGGCTGTCAAGCGTGATGAACTCACCTCTTGGGCATCTCTTGCTGCCTTGGCATCATCCTCGTTGTAGCGGTTGCAGTTGTACCTGAAAGAGGTTTGTGAATGTGTAGATTTCTAAAACGATCCCTCTCATTTTTATCTGTCAGGCCAAGTTCTGGATTCATTCATTCATTCATTCATTCATTCATTCACTCTTGTAAGCAGGACAAAATATCTTGTAGTGTCTTTGCTAGTCTTCAGGGCCTAACAGCTGACTAGAGAAGTGTTTCTCAACCTGGACAGCTTTTAAGACGAGTGGACTTCAATTCCCAGAATTCCCCAGCCAGCAAGAGGGACCACTTCAGGTCCAAAGCATCCTTCTCAGGATGCCAAAAAAAAAAAAACCAGCAGGAAATAGAAGTGAATTTCCAATCACACATGCTGACTCGATCACACAATATTTCTTCAGCTTATACGAAATGTTTTCTACGCGGAAAACCGTGTGTTTGCTCAAACTGATGTAGAATGATTCCCTCCACAACTTCTTGCAACATGCTGGCTGGGGAATGCTGGGAGTTTGAAGTCCACACAGCTTAAAATGGGTAAAAAGATTGAGACAAAGCGGACTAAGGCTTCTCTGAAGATCCTAATGCCTCACCACAAGTAATATAAGAGTTAAAGAAAAAATCATCATCCATATGCAGTGATTATCTATTTTCATCCATATGCAGCAATTATCTAGCTCACTCCTCCTACAGAAAAAACGTTCCTAACCATCCAACAGTTCCCAGACCCCCATAAGCATTTATTTAAACATACCAGGCAGATCCATGCGGCTCCCAGGGGCCGAGACACACCCAGCAAAACTCTGCTTTACAGTTCTGGTTCCGACAGACCATGTGGTTGCAGCCGCCATCTTTTTCGATAGTCACGTGGCATTTGGGACACTCCTGTGGGCAACAGGAAGGGTAGTGAGATCAAAAACCAGCAAGACATTATTCTATTTAAAACATCATGTCAGGGCTCCGACAAATCCACCCCCCCATTCAAATCATAAGTCTCTAGCCACATCTCTCAAGAGTTTAAAAAAATTGATTTATTAGGAGTGACCATGTCGGCGTTACCTGGGTGCAGCCAACACTAAGATACATCATTCATTTCCCCCTTGACCCTGGTCTTCCCCCCACCCCCTGGATGTATATTCTCCAATGGGATACATCAATAGCCAAGAGTCATCAATCATGCTCTTCAGGAATAATCTTGTGCGCCAACAGCTTCGGTTGCCTAGCAATTATCTGAAGCATTTGAGGAATGCACTACTTTCCCCACTCCCTTTCTGCTGGCAAAAAAAAAGGACCAAAGAAGTATTTTTTTAGTTGACACATCACTTAAGAGAGATAGTCAGTGCAGGATGGATGAAATCAAAAGACTCTTTTGACTGCACATTTAGCCATCAAACAGCTTCCTGATGCTGCCTTAAGCAGCACAAAAAGTTGGTCTTGTGTAATGAGAACACAACCAATAAGAATTCCACTGCTTCCAGGTCAACTTTTATAGAAAAACCTTCATGTGGTACAAGCCCCCTCTAGACCTTGTAACAGTGTTTCTCAATCTGGGCCATTTTAAGGTGTGTGGACTTCCGTGCTGGCTCTGGGGCATTCTGGGAGCTGAAGCCAAACATAACTTATTGACAAGCTCTGGAAGAAGGGTGGTGAAGATACTTAGCACCTGTCTATCAAGGCAAAGACCAACACAGTCCAGCATTTTTTGTTTCTGGCTAACAAAATGCTGCCAGGATGCTCATCAGAAGAAAACAAACTCCTCTCTCACCCTTGTTTCCCTTACTACTGTATGTGGATCATAAGTCTACAAATTCTCCAATCTATCTATCCTTCCTGAATTTACCCAAATCCTTCTCAAAGCTATCCACGTTAGTGGCCATCGCCCTATCTTGAGGTCATAAAGTCCAGAGGTTACTTATGGGCTGTGAAAAGTGCCTTGGTGGTGCAGGCTGTTAAATGCCTAGCACTTAATTTCCAGCTGCCTGCAATTAGTGCAGGCTCGAATCCCACCAGGCTCAAGGTTGACTCAGCCTTCCATCCTCTCGGCGTGGGTAAATTAAGGACCCAAGATTGTTGGGGGCAATAAGCTGACTGTAAAAATGCCACTTAGTAATAAGCAGGCATATACAATGGAAGGAAGGCTATTGCTGAGCACACTGGGTTGTATCCCAAAAATTGTAAGCCGCCCTGAGTCTTCGGAGAAGGGCGGCATATAAATGTAATTAAAAAAACAACAACAATGGTTTGAATCAGGTATATCAGAGGGCCCTAATCTCAGTACTGGGAGAGCAAAACTTGTCTACTTTCTCCATTCCATGGTGTTTTTTTTTCCACACACCTTAACCAGTTCTTCTTCTCCACCACCGACAACAAAAGACTACAGTTTATTGAACAGCTTGTTGCCTAGAAAGGGTGAAATGGGCCACCCGTTTTGAGTTGGGACCCATTTCCAGAAATCTGAGGTTAGAAAGGGCTGCGTAGAAGCAATAGGACAGATTTTGCAGTTTGCACAAAAGGAAACCAAAGAGCTATTGTTTACAGGCAAAAATTATCACTCACTATATGCAAAAGGAATTGTCAGACTTCACAGAACGTTCTTGTAAGAGAGAAAAGAGACTCTGCTATTGTGAGGGTGTCAAGCCAGAGAAACAAACCACCAAACCTTTGTATTTGCTGCAATCCAATTCGAAGTTTCACTGTCATCATCACACTTCTTAATCCATTTCTTTAACCACTGTGCGGGAGAGGGGGGAAAAAAATCACAATTGTTCTAATGGCATCATTGCAGGATTCCTAAATTAAGAGTTTATCAGATATAAGGGACTGCCTACAGAAATATGGGATGTGCCATTCAAGTTCTCTACATGACCATCTAAAAGTAAGAGGAGGATGGCAAGAATGGGCATAGCAGGATTTAAAATAAAACAACGAACGTAAAGTTTACAGCTATCATAAAATTTAAAATTCCTCGTCTCGTGGATGAAACAACTAGCTGAATATATATAAATAAACTCATATCATCTTGAGCAATAATTGTAGAATTGTTTTATTTACTTATTCAAGCCAGTTCAGGTCCAAAGCATCTTTCTCAGGATGCCCCAAAAGCAGTAGGAAATAGTTAGGAGTCAATTTCAAATCTCACCATGCAGAGTTGATCGCACATTTCTTCAGTTTATACGAAATGCTTTCTAAGCAGAGCACTGTGTGTTTGTTTGCTCACCCCGATTTTGAATGGTTCATTCCAACTTCCTTGGAAAAGGGCTAGGATGGGCCATACAAACTATGAAGTGGGTGGGTGACCTGAAGTGGGGGTTTAGGCGAATCCCCTCTTGGCCTATTCTCCAAAGGCTGTAATTTCCAAGTTATCCTAAGGCCCCTTTATGTACTGCTGCTGCTATGCTGATCCCCCATGAAGCTATATTACTTTTCTATACTGCCACAGGTAAGATGCAACCCAGAAAGCTTGAAAAGCTCACCTTGCATTTAACAGGATCATGCCAGTTCTCACCACAGTTAAAACTGCAACAAACGTTTAAAATGTTTTTTTCAGACAGTTTTCCAGTTCAGCAATACTTTCAACAGTGGAATGTTTAAGATACAGAGCTTTGCTATAACCCAAAAGCTTAATTTATGACCAGCAGATAGCAAACACCTGCCTGTCCCCCCCAAAATATTCAGCAGCCCCTGTTCACTTGGGTTGGCTATCAGAAGAAGCCAAGGCTGATTTCCCCCACCACGCCAAGGTACCAAAATCTAACCTTGGTGCTCTATCATCCAACCTGCTTACCAAAACTGCCGGCCACATTTACAGCGAACAGGCTTAGCATCAGGATACTGTACTTTGACAACATGGTGGCAATCTGGAGCCGGGCACCATTTTAACAGTCGATTGCACTGCAAGAAACAAACGTGCCCGTTGTTAGCATGGAGGGAAGCCGAGAGGAAAAAACGGCACAGCCCCACTGCTTTCAATGGATTTTTATTGCAGAGAAGGCAGGAACAGATTGCACTGAAAGATGGCTTGTTAACGAGTCCATCCCATTCCCTCCTCTTGCCAGAAATCCTTTATCCAAAAGCTTCCCTCTCAGTGGAGACAAGCCCGCTGTTATTTTCTCTTCATATTCAAAGATAATTCCACAGCTTTAGTTAGAAGCAAGCCTTAACTTGCCCCAACGGTGCTTTTCCAAAAGGCAAACTGGACTTTCTTTGGGGGCGGGGGGGGGTTTTCCTTTCTTTGAAAACGTTTCACTTTTCATCCAAGTAGCTTCTTCAGTTCTTCGGGAACTAAAGAAATTTCTTGGATGAAAAGCAAACCATTTTCAACGAGGGGGGAGGAAAAACGCCAAGAAAGTCCAGTTGCCTTTTGCAAAAGCACCGCTGGGCCAACCACGACCCGGATGATTGAGATTTTCCATAGATGAGCCTTAATATTCTGGAATGGTTAACATTTGGATGGCACCCAATTTAGGAAGATTGGACTAATCATTTCATCTCTCCAGGGGCATTCCAACTTCCACCTGTTTATCAGTTTACTCTTTGTCGGAACAAACTGGAAGTCAGAACAAATGCATGCACAGTGGAGTAAAAACTAAGGGAGACCTAGAGGTTCCTCCAAAAGACTTCCAGCTTTCTTATTTAAGATTTAAATAAACGAATTCAGAACCGCAAGCAAGTTGGGTTGGAGAAGAATTGCTGTAATCCATCGATTAGAATAGAGCTGGAAGGGGCCTCGGAGGTCTTCTAGTCCAAGCCCTTTCAAGGTGCTGGTGTTAACCTATCAAGCCCTGCATGGCTCGGGTCCGGGGTACTTGCAGGAGCGCCTCCTACCAGCATCGAGGTCCGATCGCCCGGTACGCTCCCACAGGCAGGCCCTCCTGGGGGTGCCGTCGGCCAGACAATGTCGGTTGGCGGTCCCTCGGTGGAGGGCCTTCTCTGTGGGGATGCCCACCCTTTAGAACCAGCTACCCCTGGAGCTGTGTTTGGCCCCGGACCTGCGCTCCTTCCGCCGTGATCTCAAGACTTGGCTGTTTGTACAGGCCGGCCTGGACTGAGCAGGGTTGCGAATTTTAATTTAAGGGTATTTTAATTAGATTTTATAATTGGATTAGATAATTTGATAAATGTGTATCTATTGTTTATATATTTCTGTGTAAGCCTCCCTGAGTCCCCTCGGAGGTGGGACAGCATACCGTGTTTCCCCGAAAATAAGACCTACCCCGAAAGTAAGACCTAGCACTATTTTCTAAACCTGCTAATATAAGACCTACCCGAAAATAAGACCTAGTGTAAATCTCCAGTTCCAGGAAGACTTTCAGGGAGCAACCGTGCATACTCACACCCACTATTTGGCACCATAAATATATAAGACCTACCCAAAATAAGACCTAGTGTGTTTTTGGGAAAAAATATAAGACAGTGTCTTATTTTCGGGGAAACACGGTATAAATCCAATTAAATAAATAAACAAACAGGAGACCCTATACCATTTCAGACCGGTGGCTGTCCAGTCTCTACTTAAAAGCCCCCAGTGATGAAGCACCCACAGGTTCTGAAGGCAAGCAGTTCCACTGGTTAATTGTCCTCGCTGTCAGGAAATTTCTCCTTAGTTCTAGGTTCCTTCTCTCTTTGATTAGTTTCCATCCATGGCTTCTTGTCTTGCCTTCTGGTGCTTTGGAAAACAAGTTGACCACCCTCTTCTTTCTGGCAGCCCCTCAAATGCTGGATGACTGCTATCCAGGACTGGCCCATTCCTGCCTATCTTTTTTGTTCAATGACACCCTGTTGAGGCTGTGGGTTCAGCAACACACAACAGACCAAACATTCACAAAGCCTGTATTGAAGGCTGCTGCTCACTGTGGGCCATCGAGATTCAGCAGTAGCTGATTAACACCACTGACATTTCACAAGTCCATAGTTACATGCACACTTTCCTGACAATTAAGACCTAAAGGCTGCATGGTCACTTGCACACCTCCTAGAGTTTTGAAGCAACCTCGTTTTAGCAGCCCTGATTAGCCGCCATCTAGATTTAATGAATTTAATTCATTAACAGTCCTTTTGCGTTATTATGAAATGAGAAGCTAGTAAGTGGTTTCTCTCCTAGAATCAACCAAACCAAGTGGCTGAAATACTTCTGTAAAGCCGTGACCTTCACATGGACAGGGATTTTAGATTCTGAGCCAAAGGAATATTGTAGCTTTTAAAATGCTGTCTCATTAGAGCTAGTAGTTTAGCTAAAGACACTTGCATCCATAAGCATCTGGCCATCAAATGCTGAGAAGGGAACCAAAAAGCAAACACCACTGACCAATCAACAACACCCCCACGTATTTAAGCAGCTTCTAACATATCAAGGGTTCCTAAAATAAATGGAAGAAATTCCCCTATACCAGTCACGTTAGCACATATCTTTAAACCGAACACTCACCTCTACAAAACTATTAGTTATTAAATGCTGGTACTTTAATTTAACTTTTGAATCTGTGATCAGGCGCCTACAAAGAAAAGAGAAAGATAATATTCCATTCAGAAAACCTTGTTCCCTTAGGAGTCCAACCTTCTTACCAATAAATGCATTTTCAAAGAAAACAAAGAGTCTCCCTTAGCAATAAAGCCCCAATATTTGAAAGAGTGGTTCTCCCCATACTATTTTGCCCGTGCAATTGTTTTTGTTCTACCGCAGCAAGAAAAAAAATATATCAAATTAAATCTTTAATTGTGGGGCCTTCTGAAAGTGGCACCCTGACTGCAGAAAGCCCCGTCCCTGAGAGATGCCAGCAATGACTCGGTCAAATGCCAGGCCAAAAGGAATGGGTTTTGCCTGAGGCGGTTTAAATTCACAGGGTTTTCACTGGACTATTTCAGGCTTACGAATCAGGAAACAATGAATGGCTCGACTGTTTATATACGAATCACACGTGGGAACACCAAACTCCCCTGCAGTCATGTAATCTCTCTCCCCCTCCCAACCTGAGTTTAACATGCAAATGCTAGAACAGACTGTTGAGAAAACACCTCTGAAGTCACTTCGACAGGATTACGACAGCCACCTCAAAAGGGCCAAATGGATTAATTCAAACCCGACATTTTATTCCTGGAAAGGGTTACGCAAGAGCCCAACCGTGTCAAGCAAGGCTGTGAGATCATGAACTGGATTTATTAGATGACCTAATTTGGGCTCCAGAGTCGCTCTGCTTTGCTTCAGAGGTGGGGAAAGAGCACTGAGAAGTTCGGTCCCAATTTAGGGGTGACTCAAGAAACCATGCTTAACAACCTCAATCAACACAGTTCAAAGCCATTTCCGAGTTCACCCCACCATTTTTCAGCCCTCTGTCCCTTTATTTGCTTCCCATCCTGCTCCCTTTCCCCATTATGACCCTCTAACAAAAGTACAGGTAGTCCCTGAATTCTAACAGTGACCGTTCTAAGTTACAACGGCACTGGAAAAAAGTGACTTATGCTTTTCACGCTTACGAGCACTGCAGCATCCCCCCTGGTCACATGATCAAAATTCAGGGGCTTGGCAACTGACTCCTATTTAGGACGGTTGCAGCGTCCTGGGGTCATGTGACTCCCCTCTGGCGACCTTCTGGCAAGCAGAGCCCACGGGGAAGCCAGATTCACTTAACCAAGCCGCCGCGGTGATTCGCTGAATGACGGTGGCAAGAAGGTGGCAAAACGGGGCAAGAGCCCTGGCATGTCAACAAGGCGGTTGGCTCATCCCTCCGTAGAAGGTGGGGCCGAGCAACGGGGCTAAAAGCCTCAGACAATGCAAAGGTTACTGAAATTGCGCCAACCGCAATACTTACATAACTGTATTGTCATCAACCAAGATATCACAGCCGTGAGCCGGGCATGAGATTGTCTAGGAAGGACATCCAAGAGGCGGTGGGAAGAACAAGAGGAGAGAGAAGAACAATGTCTGATTAATTGATGTCTCTAAAAAAAAACCTCTAGAGAAGTTGGGGGCGGGGGTTTCAATTCCAGACCAGCGACTGTTTATTTTACTTATTCCTTCTGTTTTCCCCACAACAACCCTGTGAAGGAAGTTGGGTTGAGAGAGAGAGAGAGACTGGCCCAAAGTCACCAAGTTGGCCTTCATGCCTAAGGCAGAACTAGAACTCACAATCTCCTGGTGATTGGCCCAGAGTCACTCAGCTGGCTTTCACACCTACGGCAGGACTAGAACTCACTATCCCCTGCTTTTGAGCCTGGTGCCTTCACCACTAGCCCCAAAGGTGCTTTCTCTCTCCATAGACATTTAACCACTAGTCCAAACTAGCTTTCCTCCTCCCAGTTTCCAGGGGGCCAAGCTATCTGAGATGGCTTCGGTTCCATGCTTCCCTTCTCCCCATAGGTCTTGAAGCGAGAGGCCCAAGACATGCCAGCAAGACCCCACCCGGCTTCCCTCAGTAGCAAACTTCTCAGTTTCTACTGCTGGTGCTTCTGAAAAGTGCCCACAATGCAAATTCTCAGCTGCTTCCAATTTGGGGTGGGGGTGGGGGGGGCTCATGAAAGGAACAGCTGGAGCATGATGCATCCCTCTCTTTAAAACCATCGTTTCGGAATAAACACAAGATGGGAAAATTTTACCTGTCCCATGCCCTCCTCCATTATTTTGGTAGTTAAATATTCACTCCAGCACTGCATGCAAAACTTATGTCCACACTCCAAGCCAGTGAAATACTGTAAAGACAAATCGTCGTTAGCTTTACTCATTGTCACAGCTCTGAAACTGGGCGGTGCCATCTTTTGCGCGTTCAGAATAACACAGCTCCACCACTGAACTCATGGGCTGCCACAAACACTCATCCCAGCAGCCACTGAGCAAAGTGCCACGAAATGCACGTGGGATTTCTGACCCCACTATCCAAATCATGCTGCCACGCTTCCTGTGGTTTTTGCATTAAAACGATGTAATGAAGATGGCTAATGAACAAGCTGGCCTATTCACCAAAATCTCCCATTAAGGCAACGTGTTTAGAACTGGTGGTGGTACTGGACATGTCCAGATGTTGGAGCTTTAACCCCTGCTTTGTATACCAGGCACTGATTTCATCTCCATCTATAGCAGGGGTCCCCAAACTTGGCAACTTTTAAGACTTGTGGACTTCAACTCCCAGAATTCTGGGAGTTGAAGTGCACAAGTCTTAAAGTTGCCAAGTTTGAAGACCTCTGAGCTCCAGTATCTGCCAAGCCTACTGAGCAATCAAGCACCTCCAATATTTTGAGGGTACAGGGATAGTTTGTCCTCGACCTACGACTGTAATTGAGCCCAGAATTACAGCTGTAAGTTGTTGCAGTCATAAGTTGAGGCACACACACAACCAGAAATAATTTTCGGCATTTTTTTTTTCACAGTGGTCATTAAGCAAATAAGGCAGTCATTTCCTAGGCTATAAAGCACCGGTTCCATGGCCATCATAACTTAGAACAGTCATAAAATGACCAGCCATTAGGTGAGGACAACCTATACAGAGGAACCTTGATCTGATCCAGAAAGATCCCTTTAAATATTTTTGTGATCAAAATATGTAACTTTGGGAGGCACCGATTCCGAATGTTTACAATTCTCCCGCTTTAATTGTAAAACCAGCATAGTACTTTACAATTCTGCTACTCCACAAGCTGTGCAATCATTTCAATGATTACGAATTTCAACCATTTTATGTGAGATCTACTTGCCATAGGTGAAGCATATTCAAAGATCTTTTAAGAAGCAGAAATCTGATCACAAGACAATGATAAGCAGAAAGACAGGAAAGGGAAATGAAATTAGGAGATATTTAACGAGGGGGGAAAAACCAGAATCATTGGTATGTAATTATCTCTCTTCTGCAGAAGAAGGAGTTTGAATATCTCAGTTAACAAATAGCTTCTTGCAGCATTTTTCTTCTTTCTCCCTCAAGATTTTAGATAATACCAATAGGTATTTATCTGGCATTTATTGGTATATTTGTACAATTTTAAGTCTCATCTTTTATCTATAAGCACACCTGCAGATTACACCAATAGTTAAAAAACAAAGATCACGTCAGACTAATCAACAGCTAGCTAGGCCTTACACAGAGGATTACAGAAATCTTCTGAATGCTTTTCAAAATCATCTAAAACCAGAATTCATTCATTCATTCATTCTCTCTCTCTCTCTCTCTCTCTCTCATTCTTTTCATTCAAGTTATAGATTGCACAATTTGGAAGGCACTCACCGAATTCGGATAGTTGAGATAGCAGATCTGACACGGCATGTCCTGTGCAGATGATCTGGTGTTCATCTGACGTGTTCGAGACTTTTTACTAGGATTAATAACATGACATTCTGCAAACAGCTTCTCCAGGTTGCCGTCAAAGTACCTACCCAAAGAAGAATGAAGCTTAATGAATAATAATTTTTAAAAATCTCTGAAAAATCCATCTTTTTAAAGAAAAATCCTGAAAATAATTCCAGCCAGCCTGCAGGAGCTCTGGGACCTGTATATAAACCCAAACTTTCTGCATTTTAATTCATCTGTTAGCTAGAAGAGGCAGATGGTCTTGGGTCTCTAAATCCACAAAACTATTTCTCTTGTTTCTGTTTTTAAAACTGCAAAATGCACTGTGAAAAGTAGTGGGCCACCCTGCTTCAAAGGGTCACTTCAGGGCAAAAATCCCTCTTGCTGTGTAAGCATCAAATGGGTGTGTTCCCTCTCTCTTTCTCCCCCCTACCTCTCTCTCACACACACAGAGTCACATATACAATCACATTAAATTTACAAATAAATACAAGCTGCAACTAAAGAGATGCCTTCCATCTCGCCAAATGCAACTCTTGATACAATCAATGTCAGTGGGGAAAATTGTTGGGAGACCTGAAGGGTCAAGGAACAGAATATCCTGGAGAAAGATGATCACAAAGAGTCAACTTCAATGTCATCACAAAGACTCAACATCAATTTGATGACCCATTGCCAATCAATAAACACATTAAAAAATATTCAGCCATAAGGAGGTGGCCCCGTGTGTACAAAATCGTTCAAAATAATGTTGCCTTCAGCAATTAAACATTAAATTAGAACTGTTATAGATAACACAACATTTTCCTTCCCTCCAAAGAAATATACCTGATAGTTCAGCAGTTATGCTTCTGAAAAAAATGTCAAGCTGGATGCATTCTCCCTAGCGATGAATAAACATTTTCTAGCCTCCCACGTTGTCTTAAAAAGTGATTTGAAATTGTAAATCAAAAACTGAAAGTGAATACCACTGCTTCGACAGATTAATGCTTGTAGATAAACTCTCCCACATGAAAAGTATTCAAAATGCTTGCAAAGCCCTAATATTTCAAGAGATGTTGAACAGGCCATCCTCTCAAAGCTTGGTGCAACTCCAAATTTTCTAGGGAAAGTTGTGGAAAATGCCAGTATGATTGATTACAATTAGATAAAGCCAATCAATTAACTATACTGATAAGAAAGGCTCATGACTATAGTTGCTGGTTAAGGGTTTAACTCGTAAGGCCATTTTAGGAGCACTTCCAAGTTTGGATTTCTCTGTCACACTCACCTAAGGTACATTTCACCAGTCTGTTAACTAAGCAACCATATTTTGGTCGACCCAACAGGTAAGCCAAAACCACATTATATCTCTGACATAAATTTTACTAAGTAGTTCCAATACTAAGGCAGCTAGCACTGAATCTTATGTCTCTATGCCAATTAAACAAACAATTCTCTTTTATCTCATGTTACAAATATCTTAACTTTATTCCACAACAAATTCCAAACTATTAGCATCTTTGCTAAGGGATAATAGCATGATAGCACCACATGGTTTTAAGTATCTTGTGAGAGATATGGAATTATACCACCCAGGCTGAAATTATGATTGTGTAAGGAATTTTGCAAAAGCCCAAACCATGTAATTTTCCAATAACTGCCCCAAGTAAAGACATCTTTCCTCCTCTCCTCCCAAGGGACCTCAATAGACTTCTTTGATTTCTAAGTAGCCTCAAATGTCAAGGCATGATGGGCTTGGCTCACAAACATGGCCCATTTTCTACTTCTATTTGTTGAAAGAATATAGGAATAAACAATAGTTGAGTTCTTGCTACTCTGACTACCCAGGAGGAAGACCAAGCCATTATCGAAGTTATTTTTTTTTCCGCTCAAGTTTCTTTAGCTATATTATTAATCCGTTGCATCATTGCCTCACTGTTGCAGGATAAAGAACCAATTTTGGGAATAAATTTCTAACCAATATTGCATGTGTTGCAATATTTATTGTGAAGCTTTCTTGACTCATGACGGCTGCCTCCTAAGGAAGAAAATAAATACACCCCTGACATATAATCCCTTGAGAACAAGCTTCTCCTAGTCAAACCCTTGCGTCTTCTGCTCACCCAGTCACCAACACCAGAGGACTCCAAACTTGGCAACTTGTTAAGATCTATGGACTTCAACTCCCAGAATTCCTCTGCCAGCCAGGCTGGTTGAGTAAATTCCGGGAGTTGAAGTCCACGGATCTTCAAAGTTGCCACGTTCGGGGATCTCTAACCAAGACAAATCTCAAGTTCACGTACACCCAAAGAAACCACCTCACTTACCTCTCCATCAGCTTTTCTTTATCCCAGTTGAAATGACTGAGGAGTATCCTAGTGATGGTGGCCGGATTCTAGAAGAGGAAGAAGGAAAATCATTTTAAGGAATGGGAGCAGCAGCTCTGCCCTTTCTCCCAAAACTTCATTCCTTCCCACCACCCGCAACTCCCAATTATATTTGATATAACTGGGGTAGTTATTTCAAAGGCAAATCCAAGTTGAAACCAGTTGCATGGTCAGCACTGGTCAACAGTGAGTGAAATCTAAAATTGTGGAACCTGAAATTTTCTTACGACGCTTCTCACTGTGGAATATGTCCCATAGAGTTCATCAGTTCTCTAAAACACACTAGAAATGAGGGGGTCTTTGGGACTCAGTGAGCTCGGTTGTTTTCTTGCAGATGTTTCATGACCCAACTAGGTAACGTCATCAGTGTTAGAAGGGAGTTGGGGGGAGGAAGAGGATTGTGGGGTCCACAGTGCTCTCTGAGCTTGGTTGTTTTCTTGCAGATGTTTCATGACCCAATTAGGTAATGTCATCAGTGTTAGAAAGGAGTTGGGGGGGAGGAAGAGGATTGTGGGGTCCACAGTGCTCTCTGAGCTTGGTTGTTTTTTTTGCAGATGTTTCATTTCCCAAACTAGGATTAGAAGGAAGTAGGGTCTGTGGAGGAGGAGGATTGTGGGGTAGCTTGGTTGTTTCCCTGCAGATGTTTCATTATCCAAACTAGGTAACATTATCAGTGCTAGTAATGAAACAGTTTGCAAGAAAACCACCCATCTCAGAGAGCATCAAGGACACATCTTTTCAAACCTGAGCTACAAATATTCTCCTTTATTGGTAAACTAGGACCCTGTACAAAAATGGGGACTCACCCACCCCACTAAATAAACTAGATCTAGAGTGTTTGGCTTTAATTCATTTTCTTTTTTTACACATTCAGGCAATGTTAAGACCAGGCAACAGGCTCACTCAAGAGTCCGACTAGCCTTTTTTTAAAAAAAAATCCAGATTTTATTCCGAATGTTCCATGCTATTTACATACCCCACAGATCCCAATGAAACTAAAAAGGATTACTAGTACAGATTTCCACAAATAGAAAGGCAGGTAAGGCATATAAGTATAATCCTCTTAGCTATTAAATGTCAGTTTAATGTTTCATTGTGCAACTGGACTTACTGGCACAACAAATACCTAAGCCCAGCTGACAAATACCAGGAACATTCACATCTCATAATAAACAAAATATCTGGGAATTTTGGCTTAATGCAAGCGAAGCAAGCTCGTGCATGCAAAAAGGTAGCTCCCACTTCGTTCCCCCTGGAAGAGGGAGCTGCAGAACTAACCAAAGAGATCTGCCTTCTCTAGTTTACCTACCAACCATGGTAAAACTCTGGCAGAAGAAACCAAACGGATCAAAGTAGGATGCACCAGAAAACCAGAATTCTTGGGAGATTCCACCCTATCGTGATTTGTGAAGAAGCCCCAATATTTAGAGGGTTGAAAGATAAGCAGTGTGCCTTTAGTCTTGTTATTTGGCTTTATTTTAAATTAAATAGCGTTTACAGTTTGAGTATAGGAGACTTATAAGTTCATTTAGTGACCATTACAAGTTATGATGACACTGGAAAAAATGTCTTATGACAAGTTATGACCACGGCAGCATCCTCCCAAGGTAACATGATTAAAAATCAGATGCTTGGCAACCAACTCACGGACACGGTTTATTTATTTATTAAATTTTATTATTAAAATTTATATCCCGCCTCACTTCCCCCAATGGGAACTTGAGGCGGCAGTGTCCTGGGGACGTGTGATCAGCGAGAAAGGCAGATTCTCTTAACAACTGTGTTACTAGCTTAACAACTGCAGTGATTCACTTAACATTCGTGGCAAGAAAAAAATGGGGCAAAACTCAGTTAACAAATGTCTCGCTTAGCAACAGAAGTTTGGGCCTCCATTGTGGTCGTTAAGTCGAGGACTGCCTGTATTTGACAAAGGAGTTTACTCTCACATTAAACTTAGTCTTTTTTTTAAAGCACTACTAAACAGCATTTGGAGGAATTGCTGTCACTGAATAAACAAAGATGTGAAAGAAATTGGAATAGAATATACCAGAGAACTACTAGAAGTTCTATTCTCCATCCAGGCAATACCATTGCTACCAAATGTAGAACACCATAACCTATTTATTTACTGATGAGACTGCTTGGAAAGGAAATTTTATTTGGCTGTCAATCCCATGCAGACATTATCTGGCAGTATTTCCCTGTATTCTCTCCCAATTCTGCCTCCTATGCCGTATGCAAAAAAGGGTCAGGTCCTTGTCTGTATTATTTTAGTGCTAATGTTTACCTCTTCGTGCCGTTCATTAAAGCCAGAATTATTATTACAGCTAGGAACAAAAGGAGTGGAAATGGCTTAGAAAAACTCATGGTCAACCAAAGAAAAAGTGAATTTTGTCTTTCAAGACTTCAGACTTCTTTTTTAAATCTACGTTCACAGACATTCCTTGAAAATGGAACTATGACTCTGCTATATGTGGTTCACATGGAGAAAATCCCAGGTTCAACCACATTTGCAAAAAAGAGCTGGCAAAGACTCCTGTCTGAAGCCCTAGAAATGAAATCCAAGCAAATAAGGCTGAGCCAGGCAGATGAGCAATATAAGTCACTTTCTTATGTTGAATTATATATCCCATCAGGTTGAGGAAGGGTTTCGTTTGCATGTATTTGATTAGTTATAGGATTATTGCCCTTTATTCAGAAAAAAAAGTATCTTCCAAGGATTTGTTGTGCATGCAATAACGAAAACCTTCCCATCTTGGAAGGTTTTAACCTCTGCAATTTTCAACTTTATTCAGAGATTATGTAAAAATCATTAAATGCATTAATATAACATCTATACTTTGTGTAGGAATACCACTATATTTGAACACCAGAGAATGCAAAAGAAATGGGAACAGAATACAGACTAATTTAAATATAATTCCAAGCCTATTTTTAGGATATGTAAGACAAATACATCTATAAAATCAGCTCTGGTGAACACGTGGACGTATCCACACAGTTTGCTTGGCAAATAATACAGGAATGTTTTGCTAATGCCTTCTTTGGGAATTTTTTTTACTTCTCAAAACAATGAATTGACCAAATAACCCTGTGTCAAGGTTACATGAAAGATAAAATTGGGTGTTGAAAAGATTTGATTTGATGTTAGCAACCGAAGCATTTTTTACAAAAATCTCTACAGAATTCAGGACAAATATCACAGGCCTTCTCAAAATACAGCTAAAAGATCCGTTAACTCTAATCATTAATCAAAAGCCTTACTTATTTAGAAAACATTTGCAGCCTAAAAAAACACCCAAGTTCAGTCATCTTATTCTAAGGCAACATGTTACATAACATTTCTTTTCTAGTTAGATCTGTGCTAGCATGATAATCTATGTACTCTGTTGCTCTAAGACTGCAAGTGATTAAAAAAAAATCAGCTGTCCAACCCCTGCAGGCAGCCCTTCTGAAGTTAAAAATATATCCAGGATCTGTAAGGCCGTTTCAACCTTACCAGCGATCGCTTCAGTAATAGTATTAATTTCTGGGACGGCTGTCATAATTAGTTCAGGCTCTATTTTACAGCCACAGACACTAAGAAATAATTTAGAATATAGCATAATCTAAATGGGATAAAATATGGTATTTGCTATGTCACTAAAATGTCACATGCGTATATTAGGTACATTTGTGCAACCAGGAGGAACATGAGGATGGCAAATTGCTAACTGCAAGGAGAGTCCCAAAGGTGTTTATTTCAAGAGGCAACTGGAGTTTCTTGTTTTTCTTTGAAGACGTTTCACTTCTCACCATCCAGTCAGAGTTGAAGAGGCTTCTTGGATGAGAAGCGAAACCCCTTCAGAGAAAAACCAGAAACTCCAGTTGCTGCTTGAAAAAGCACCTTTGGGACAAGCATGACTTGGATGACTGAGAATCTCCAATAGACATTTGCAGGGACTGTTTTCCAACTGAGCTGCATATTTCTGCATTGTTCTAACATTGCTTCCTCTCCTAAGGCTCACTTTAATCTGAAAACTATGTGAAAGGCTGGCTGGCTCAAAGTCCACCAGTCGCATCATCGCTTAATTTATTTATTTATTTATTTATTCGACTTGTATGCCGCCCTATTCCCTAAGGACTCAGGGCGGCGAACATTATGAGAAACCTACGGTTCAAGCCCAACAACCAAACTTCCATTCTCCAGCATCAACATATTGCTTTCCTATTCACTACAAAATATAAATTAATCATTCTCACAGCCAATGCTATCAGAGGAGAGAAATATTAGTCTACTTTCAATCCACTGTAAGAGAGAGAGAGAGAGAGGGTGAGCTATATAAAAAAGTAAACAAGTTGATTGTAGGCTGATACATAGAGGGCAATAGTGTTGCAATTTGTACAAACTTTAGTGTTGCAATTTGTACCACCAGGAAAATCCTTCCAAATATTCAACCTAAATGTCAAGATTATCGATTTCTGAGGATATCACAGCAATAATGAAGTCATAACCTTTTTTAAAAAAAAATCAATCCTTTCCCATTTGGAATAACTGGGGCAGAGTAACAAATTTGGTTAAAATCTAAATTCCCAAAACATGGCATTGTTAAGAAATTTCTGTGAGACCTTTGAGTAGTACAATTGGATACAATCTACTAGATACAGTAGATTGGCATATATACACATCATCTGTATGGATTAGTTCACAGCGGGATGGAAGTCTCTCCCATTGAGGGTTTTGGACCACAACCAAACTCTCTGGTCCAGACAGATGTTTTTCAACTGTGCAGTTTAGGGCTGAGAGTTACAATCCTTTGGTAAGCAACAGAATGTCTTACGTACAGTGGAGCAGCTTGAAGCTTACCGCACAAACCAAGGACGCAGCAATGGTTTGAATCGGACACCAGGTCATAATGGTGTGTACATACTAGACATAACACATTTCATATTCAATTTTCTTCTTCTTCTCCACAGCCTTAAAAAATGAAATAAGGCAAATGAAATGTTCAGAGGCTTCATGTTTCCAAAATATTAAAACATGTTTTTGAATACAAAAAGGAATCTGGCCCCTTTACATTTAAGAAGGGCCAAAACACAGAGGCTTGACATAGCATCCTTGTGTTAAGTACTCTGGAAGACATTAAATACCAGCTATTTAAAAGGAATGCATGCACATTCACTTATAAAGAGATAAAAATCACCTGACGGTATTCATTTTGCAGGGTTTCCAGGCAATATTTGAATCCTTCTCAATAACATTTACAATTTAAGGACTAGGGTACCTAAATACCACCATGAAGTCCTCCTGAGTAGCCACCTCATTTGACTAGAGTGGCAACTCACTGCTCTCTCAATCCCAAAATTAAACGAAAAGAAACGAAACGAAGAGACAAACCAATGTTTATTTCGTGAATAAAATTCGGCTACCCAGCACGCAGTGGCAAGGGTCAAAAGTTGAGAGACTCATCATATAAAGGCGCAGTCATTCTAAGATAAGACAGTTAACTGAGTTGTCTTAATAAGGCCTTCTTAAATCTGACCTTGGACCTGCCAGGCACAAAGACATCCTTCCTGTCAATCTTTACCTTGCCTCTGTATCGAAGATTACAGCAAGATAAACTCTGGATTTGGGCCTGTTCAATTAGAACTGGAAAGCGGAAGGAATACGGCCTGTCCACACCCACGATTACTCACCCAGATTTAACTACCACTCAATCCTTGGCATCCAGGTCAAGCTGTTCTTCCCTTTCCCTTAGCAAGTCTTTAGAGGATTAACGTCACCCTGTTTGTGAGTTCTTCATGCAAAAGTAAATCACCAGTGTGTTTAGTTCAGTTGTTTTCCACCTTCCCAAAGTCAGAGCAAATCTCCAGGTAAGCACAAGGCTGTGAGCACTACTAACCACAGAAGGGGACAAGGAAGAACTCATATCATAGGAGAGTTCTTTAAAATACAGACTAAAGTTCACCACCTCTGTCATTCTCACCTAACACATCATGAATGACCCTTGGAAGTTTGAAAAGATAGATAGGTATATATTTGCAGAGTTTCAGGGACATGAACGCCAATGTCTGGGCCCATCAAGCCAACCCTAAAGAAACTTGGGATAGAAAGAGGGGGGTTTTATTGCAAGCCACGTCAACAGCACCTCAACAAGGTCTTAGGTATGCAATGTTACAGGTACGCCATGCAATATTTACACAGGAAAGGGCAGGAGCCTCTTGTGGGCTGTCTGAATGCTCACTCAAGAGAAGACCAGGGCCCCTTACTGCTCAGGTATTCTTGAGAATATCTATCTGAATAGCTCTTGGAAGCAGAAATACAGCTTCCTCATCTGCTGAACATAGATCACTTTATGCTCAGAATTGGACATATTTATGGCATGACCGGATTACAGATTACCATTCCTCTTCTTCACAGGAAATGGTCATCCTTGGAAGATGTGGACACCTATCCCCCCCCCATCCTATTCTAACCTCAGTTTCCTGATTACCTTCTGAAAATATTGCTAAAAATGTGTAAATGTTTCTATATGCACCTCTGACTCAAAATAGTCATTATGCTAAAACCAGGAGAGTTTTCAAACAAAACCAGGAAATCAATTCAACCAAGCCTATCCGTCATTAGCACTCAACAATTGTCATTAGCTCAATGCAAATTAGAGGCAAAACTTTTCCACAGCTTAAAACTTAGCAATTAATCCACCTCCTGACTGCATTCATCTAATTTGAATTGTCTTGAAGGCTTGTTCCCTACAAGTCAACCTGACCATTGCAGGAGCAAGACTGATCTTTAGAGCAAACTCTTCCTTGACAGAATTAACACCTTTGCTTACTTAGCAACAGGAAATGCAATTACACACCTGTGCTAAAGCCATTTTACTGTTTATACCCTGCGCAACTTTGGATGCCAGTTTCATCTGGAAGGTATAAAATGCCCAGATTATGAATAACTCAAGCCTTAATCTGGGATTTTCCTAACCTTGTTTTCAGAGCCAGCAATGTGATGTTTTGATATGTGAACTGTAACCATGTAATTGTAACTATAACGTGAAATAGTTTTTATAAATGCTAAAAAACTTTAGTCCATTTGTATCAATGACATCAACAGGAAGCTATACAATCTCAATAGACAGCCAATCCTATGCAAAACAGACTTGCCCACAATAAGGGTTTGTTAAAAGTTCAGGAAATAAGAAACACTGTCTCTCTTATCACATTTCTAGAATATTTTTGGTACCAACGGAAACGCCACTCCATATTGGACTTAACTTGTACCCAACCTGAGTCAATCCCTTTCAACAACTGTGTACACAGTCCTGCAGAACAAAAAATGCCAAGACATAGGTACACATTCCTGGGCCCTGCCCTTCTTGTCATGTTGCCACCCTGAGCAGCTGCCCAGGGTCACCCAAAAGGATCCATGCCAGTATCAACTCAACTGCAGGACTGGGACGGCTGAGCCTCTCTACCACACAGACCCTTCCAAGAATATGAAGTCAGATCCTCGGTACTGAAACTACAAAGCCTGGGGCTCCCCTCTGGGTGATACCAATAGAAGGGCGATGACTCTGCCTTTGCCATTTTCCCGTTTGGGTTGACGGGTGACCAGTCGGCTGCTTACCTGGCATGCACCGAAAGGTGCCACCAAAACCCCTCCCACTGAGCTATTTACCTTCCTGCACTTCTTGTGCAACCCATCTGTGGATTATCCTTTCTTCACTGCTGAGGACCCCAATTCACCCCCTGTATGGGGGGCACCTTAGTGCCACAAAGCAACTGGTGGGGAATGATTATCCTTTCTTCTCTAAGGACCCAGATTCACCCCTATAAAGGGGTGGGCACCCTAGTGCCCCAAAGCATGGTTCAGAGGGATTAATCAGGTCCTTCTTAGCAGAGAGTAAGAACAACCATGCTCCCCCCCCAGTTGCTTTGTGGTCACCCAGATTCACCTCTCTGAAGGGGGGAGCAGAACCTTAGTGCCCACAAAGCAACAGGGGGGCATGGTTATCCTTTCTTCTCTGCTAAGGACCCTGGTTCACCCCTTTGAAGAGGGCTTGGAGCTTAGTGACCACAAAGCAACTGGGGGGGGAGGGTAGTTATACTTTCTTTTTGCTAAGGACCCCAATTCACCCGCCCCCCCCTCTGCCCCTAGAAGGGGAGGGCACCTCAGTGACCACAAAGGAGGGGAGGGGCACCTCAACCCTTTCCTGACCGTCTCTGGAGCGCCCCCTCTCTTCCCAGGCTGGGGCTGCAAGGCCGGAGACCTCTCCAGCCAGTGGAGCGGAGGGTGCGGGTGGCTGATCTCGGCCTGGCAACGCCGGGCAAAGGATCCCTGCGGGCTCCACTCGCCCTTTCCTGCGGGGTGGGAGGGGGGAGAGGAAGTGGGGTCCCGGCTCCAGCCAGCCAGCAGCAGCAGCGCCCCTGGAAGGCGTGGCTGGCGATGTCCATTCCCGCCGCTTCTCGCGGCGCCCCCTCCTCCCTTCCTTTCCCTCCCGCCTGGCCTGCTTCTTCTGCTCCAGCCCGCGCGGCCCCCTCTCTCTCTCCTCCATCGGCGGCGCGCGGCGGGCACGCGCACCTGGATGACCTCGTTGACCTCTCGGATGCACTCCACCATGTGCTGCAGGATCTGCTCGGCCGTCAGCACCTCGTAGCGGTAATCCTCCTCCTGCTCGTGGCCCAGGCCGCCGCCTCCTCCTCCGCCGCCGCCGCCTCCAGAGCCCGGCCCGCCTAGCCCGCTGCCGCCCAGGCCTCCGCCGCCGCCGCCGCCACCACCGGGCCCCAGGCCGCCCGTCTCGCCGCACAGCAGCCCATCGCGCTCGCCGCCCACGCCCAGCCCGGGCTCGACCAGCTCCACTTCGCCCAGGTCGAGGTTGTCGTCGTCGGGCTCGTCGTCGTCGTCGTCGTCGGGCTCGTCGTCGTCCTCCTCCTCGGCGCCGCTGTCCTCGCTGCACTCCTCGTCCTCGTCGAACTCATAGTTGTAGCCTTCGTCCGAGTCCATGGCGGCGGCGGCGGCGGCGGGAGGAGCGAGGGAGGGAGGGCACGCGCGCGCGCAGGGGGGGGGGGAGCCGGAGCACGCGAGGCGGCGAGACGGGCCCGCGAGCGGGGCGGCGCCTCCTCTCCTCCCGCCCCCCACCACCCCACCGGGATCCGAAGGCTTCTTCGGCCTTGCACCGCCTCCTTTCCTTTCGGCGGACCGATCGCCACAGCCCGCCCGCCCGCTGCCGCCGCCGCTCCTCACAGGCGCCGCTGAGCCAACAAAGGGACGCGTCCGGCCCGCTCCGTCACCTCGACGCACGCCAGCACGTACGACGTGACGCGACGCGACGAGCGCCGCGCGGCGGAGGGCGGGGCCAGCGATGCGCCCCGCCCTCTTTTTTTTCCCCCCCCCTCTCCTCCTCTCCCTCCCTCCCTCAGCCCGCTCTCTCCGCTAGGCCTCAGTCGAGTGGGCGGGGTCCCACGTCCATCTTGAGCGTGGCTTGGAGGGAATTCGTCACGCGGGGGAGCCATCTTGGGAGGGTGCGCGCGCGCCTGCCTTTGCTCGCCAAGGGAGAGGGGGGGAAAGAAAGAGAGGGAAGGCGGCCGCCATCTTGGGTGTGGCTAACGCTGTTAGGGGATGTTGGGCGGAGGGGGGCGGATGGGTTTCCTCACGATGCCTGCAGCTTAGACGCGGAGCCGGCTTGGCGTGGCAAATTCTGTGGCTGGATTCGGCCCTGCTGCCTTTCTGACCTGAATTCTGCCTTGCAAAGCTGATCAAGCTGCGTTATGGAGTAATCACGGGCAACTTAGGGGGTGTGCATAAGCGCACCAACGTGCCTACCGTCCCTGTCCTATTGTTTTTTTTCCTATATGTATCCATTTCATGTATTCGTAACTATGTTTATACTTATACGTGTTATAACTAAATAAATAAAATAAAAATAACTAACTAACTAACTGTGTGGCTTCACCAGTGAACCCAGAACATGGGGCTAAATAAACCATGGTACAGATAGAGATATTCAGTTGGAAGGGACCTTTTGGTCATCTAGTCCAACCCCCTCCCCCGCCCCCACCGCCTATGGTTAAGCATCCTGGACAAATCCTAGTCTGGTTTGCTTCACATACTCTCTCTAATTCTCTCTCACTCTCACTTATTCCTGGAGTCATTTTGCAGTTTTTAATCTTTTAAGGGGCATTTGAAATGTGGATTTATAGGCGGCTGTTACATATAAGCTGGGTTGACAAAATCAGAAATGAGGAGGGGATAAAGCCACCTGGGAAAGCTGAGGGAAATCATCCAAACCATAAAAAACATCATTCCAAACCATAAAAAAGCAAAAGTTAGAATATTTTGGACATGGGATGTGACACCTGGGAAAAATACGGCATCCTTCACTTCATCTTCTAAGGAAAGATTGAAGGCAAAGGAAGGTCCAGGCATAAGAACATCGTGTCTTCAAAATCTAATGGATCAGTTTGGACAAAACTCAGCAGCACTTTTTCATGCAGCTGTTGATAAAAATAGAATCGCCAACATGATCACCAATGTCCGATGACAGATATGGCACAAGAAGAAGAAGGGGCTCCCTGGATGCTTTTTTAGATCTTTTTCCATGCTGATCACATTTTTTATTTCCTAATGACGTGATTTGTAAATTCCCAAGAATTAAGCTGAGAATGTCAGGGTTGAAGCTTTATTTACAAACCATGATGGCTGGTTTCTGATCAAGCCTGGAAGACCCTCATCTCACTTAAAAATGACCCTCACACAGCATTTGGTTGCATGGGTTTTCTACTTAAATATTAAAATGGACGCTTTCATAGAATATTTATTTATTGAATCTGGTAAAAATAGAAATGTTAAACCTATAAGGTATCAACATCAATGCTTATGTCTTAGATGTATGGATCAAGTCTTCTTGCATTCATAAATTATTATTTTTTCTGAATTGTCTATTATATTGGCGTTCTTATATATATTCCTCCATTTTCACTGCATCTTAATCTTATTCACGTAACAGAAGATGTGGAATAGAAGAGACTAGTTAAGGCCATCAAATCCACTCCCAATTCAATGAAAGAATCCAAAAATAGCCAAAGTCTGAATACACACAATAGAGCAAAAAGAAACTCACAGCTTCACTTCCTTTAGTCTGTGGTCCTACTCTCAAAAGAAGAGCTGTAAATAACGGTAATAAACTAGAGCGGGGCATTAAAAAAGCAGCTTGGGGAAAGGATCTAACCGACCACTTCCATGCTGCTGCTAATAAAATACCAGGGGTGTGTCTGGCAACCCTAACCTGTTGCTCAAAGATCTTCCCTTTGATTTGCCCTGCCAAGCCGGCTTTTTGCTCGCGGGAAGGAACTAATTTCCATCTGCAGGGCCAGAGTCTTTGCTTTGTAGGGTGAGATGAGTGGCATATAAATTGAAGTGAGAGAGGGAGGAGGAGAGGAAAGAGGAAGGAAGGAGGAAGAAAAAGGAAAAAAGAAACAAAAAAATAAGAGAAAAAAAAGAAAAGACAAAGAAAAAAGAAAGGGAAAAAGCAACAGAAAGAAAGAGAAGAGGAAGAAAAAAGATAGAAAAGAGAAAGGAAGGAAGGAAGAGAGAAAAAGAAGAAAGAAGAGAAAGGAAAGAGAAAAAGGATGGAAGGGAGAGAGAGAAAGAAAGAAAGAAAGAAAGAAAGAAAGAAAGAAAGAAAGAAAGAAAGAAAGAAAACAAGCGCACGGAGCCAAACAGAGACCGGTTCACCGGGCAGCAGCAGCGTCCCTCCACAGTCTCTCCGGCCACCCGAGAAACTTCCCCCCCCCCGCCCACGGCGGGCGTCGCCGAGCACGTGGAGGGCGGGTCGCTGCCAGCCGCCTGTCACAAGCCCGGGCTGCGTCACGTGATCCCCGAAGCTTTCTTCCTGTTATTAGTCACAGCCGGACAGCCAAGCCGCGTTTTTTGCAGGGATGGCGGGCGCGGTAGGCGCGCTGCTCCTGCTCCTGGCCGCCGGTTTGGGCGCTGCCCTGTGGCCGCAGCCGCAGTGGCTCCTCCAGGAGCCCCAAAGCCGATGCCAGCTCAGCTCCCGGCAGTTCCGATTCGCCTATGCCAACGACTCGGCGGTGGTGACCGGCTGCGACGTGCTGGACGGGGCGTTCCGACGTTACTGGCAGCTGCTTTTCCCGCCCGGGCACAAGGAGCCAGCAGGTGCGGGAGGGGAGGGAGGACAGCGGGGAGGGAGGAGCGCAATTGGGGTCCTGCTTGCGCCCCTCTTTTTGCAGGCTTTGTTAATGCCGGGCAGCAAAGATGCGCAGCGGCGGCATTCGCATGATCTGTATTCCCTCTGCGGAGCTTGGCTAGGATTTTCCCTGGGGGCGGGGGGGCTTCGATTGGGGTTTCTCTTGGGTTGGGCAATCCTTTGCTTGGGTTGAGGTGTTGCTGCACAGCCAACAGGATAAAAGAACTTTGGACTCTGCCTTTATACGACCCCCAGCCCGCGCAGCACACCTTCCCCTGCCCAAGAGCTGACATAACAGACAGCAGATCATCAGAGTCGGAAGGGACCTTGTAGGTCATCTATTCCAACCCCCTGCCGAAGCAGGAGACCCTACTTTCTGACAAAGGGCAGTCCAATCTCTTCTTGAAAGCCTCCAGTGATGAAGCTCCCACAACATCTGAAGGCAATTTCTGTTCCATTGGTTGATTGTTCTCACTGTCAGAAAGTTTCTCCTTATTTCCAGGTTGAATCTCTCCTTGTTCAGTTTCCATCCATTATTCCTTGTCTGACATCCTGAAGCTGGACAAAATTCACACATAACCCTTTTCCAAAACCCATTTGATCTAGGTTGGCGTGGCAGCCTGGCATATTTCAAAATAAGCCAGAAATCTGAACTTTTAAGATAAGAGCAGGGTAGTCCCTCTGGAACAAAGCAGAAATCCCATGTCTGCTGACTTGGAAATAAATCCCTTTGAAGTTACCGTGGCCAAAACCCCACACCCAAGAAATGCAAGTCTGTGTATCTGATAGTTGCGATCTTCAGCATTTTTCTCCAAGAAGAAGCTGTCAAGCCCAACCTGTAAATCAAGGAATCGACTCAGCAGGAAGACGAAAACCATTTTTAAAAAATTCAGAGTGGCTCTAATAATAAAATCTTGTACCTCCCTCCCCTTATACTTCTGCGAATTAGGGAAGTGGCTGTCCTTGCTGCTTCCATACGTTATGTCATTTGCTCTGGGCGTTAAATATTTCAGCCCCTTTTGGCTAGGTGAACAGGTCTTGCATACTAGTAATGTTTGACTTACGGCTGTAATTGAGCCTGGCAATCACAGTCATAAATTGGGATGTTCAAAAAGCAAATCAAACCAAACCAATTCTTGCCACTTTTCGTGGCAAACATTAAACAAACAGCAAATAAATGCCGGTCATAAAATATTATAAAACACAGTCGCGTGCAATGTAAGAGCCATGTTTTTCAACCTTGGCCATTCAAGTCATATGGTCGTCTTGTTAGTTTGGGAAATTCTGGGATTTCACCTCCACACTTTTAGAAGTAGCCAAGGCTGAAAAACTGCTGGTATAGAATGACCAAATACTGCAAATAGTCTGGATGGCCAGGAGATGGCAGCTCTCAGGATCTCTTTGCTACCAATAATACCGTGTTTCCCCGAAAATAAGACACTGTCTTATATTTTTTTTGGCTCCCAAAAACACACTAGGTCTTATTTTCGGGGTAGGTCTTATATATTTATGGTGCCAAATAGTGGGTGTGAGTGTGTAGGGGGGTGTTTCGCGGGTGCACGGTTGCAGGTTTAGAAAATAGTGCTAGGTCTTACTTTCGGGGTAGGTCTTATTTTCGGGGAAACACGGTAGTTCTCCTGGATTTTTGCACTCCAGATCTGCTCACCCAAAACATTTCTGACTTTAGCTGGTTCCATAAGCAAATAATTTCCTAACAGTAAAAGGAGGAAGTAATAAAAATGAGCTGTCACAAGCAGATTATAGCTGATCATAGTTCCTCATCCCTTTGTTTTATAGTTTCCTACCACATTTGGCATTTTCTCCTAGAATATGCAACCTCAAAAATCCATCTGAGTGTGCTGTGAGACTTCACACCTATTCTTGGCCTGCAGGCGCTCAGCTGCTTTTTCAGTTTCTCTGCTTGACTTACCAGTACAGACTCTCTTTGATTTATGATGGTAATTGAGCCCAGAATTACAGTTGTAAGTCGTTGCTGTCACAAATTGAGACATCACGTGACTGAATATAATTTTTCAACATTTTTTGCAATGGTCATTCACCAAATCAATTTTCCCCAATGGGTGTTTAGGGTTTTTTTTTTTTACTGGAAATCAAAAGTAAATGAGCCTTGGTGGTGCAGGCTGTTAAATGCCTAGCACTTAAGTTCCAGCTGCCTGCAATTAGTGCAGGCTCGAATCCCACCAGGCTCAAGGTTGACTCAGCCTTCCATCCTCTCGGGGTGGGTAAATTGAGGCCCCAAGATTGTTGGGGGCAGTAAGCTGACTTTGTAAAAATGCCGCTTAGTAATAAGCAGGCATATACAATGGAAGGAAGGCTATTGCTGAGCGCACTGGGTTGTGCTCCAAAGATTGTAGCCGCCCTGAGTCTTCAGAGAAGGGCGGCATATAAATGTAATTAAAAAAAATGCTGAAAACCAGCAAAAAAATGTTGCAGACTGTAGTTGCACAACTGCAGGAGGATGCAAATGGCCATAAAGGTGAGCCCGTTGCCAAGCACACAAAAGGCAATCAGGTTACCACAAGGGATATGTGTGTTGTAAATCCGGGAATGGGTCGTAAGTGGCTTTTGTGGGACTGTCATAACTTTGAATGGTTGTTAAGCGACCAGTCATAAGTTGAGGGCCACAGATCCCGATGGGCTGAAGTAGAGATGCAATTGCCCATTGCAGCACAAAAACAGACACACTTTTAAGTCAGTTCTCTAGGTCAGGGTCGCCAACCTTTTGGACCTCTGGGACCACCAAACTCATAATTTTAAATCCCGCGGACCAGAGACCCTGGGAGAATCCCCCCAAAAGTCTGCAGGAAAATCCCCCACCCCATTTTCCTACCAATTGATCGTTCTTTATTTGGGATCGCAGGATGCCGTCTCCAGCTCTGTTCTCAGGGTAAGAGAGAGAGAGAGGAGAGACTTTTGGCTTCATGCAAGGAAAGCAACAGAAGCAGCAGAAGTCTTTCTTTCTCTCCCCCAAACTCTGCCAGAAATGAGTCTTTGCTGGCACAGCCTCTTGGAGCTTGGTGCCTTGCAGGGTCCCAAAGACTCATTTCTGGAGGAGTTTGGGGGAGAGAAAGAAGCCAAAAGAAGCGGCCAAAAGCAGAAGAAGAATGAAGCAGAAAGAAGCAGCCCGTGGCCAGGCCAGATATGTGGGGCAAGTTCCCCCCCTCCATCCTTTCCCCCCTCCCCTCACTACCTCGTGTTGTTCGCAATGCAAGCAACGCAAGCCTTGTGTTCCTATGCAGCCTGGATTAATTGCTTTGGGGGGTGGCTTTTCTCTGCAGACCACCAAAAGTTTCTCACGGCCCACCAGTGGGTCCCCGGCCCACCGGTTGGCAGCCACTGTTCTATGTTTAATATTCTTGCTTCTTCCTTCCACCCTCCTGAACTCGCAGTTACTTGGCAGATACCTTAGTGAAGGGGTTCCCAACCCCAGTCCAGCACTGGGCCACGGTATGCCAGAAACCAGGCCGTGCAAAGAAGTGAAGCCCCATCCATAGGATGAAAGCAGCACGTGAAACACACACACACTCCGGTCTGTGGAAAAATATTTCTCCATGGAACCAGTCCCTGATGCCCAAAAGATTGGGGGCCGCTGTCTTAGGAGCCTGAGGTGGTTGTTGTGATATCTTTACAAAACAGCCCCTCTTGCCTTACCAGCCTCAACCTCCTCACATCAGTATCAGGTCTTCAAGGTAGACTAGGAATCACAAAAACTGTTTTTTTTTCTTATTTTCCATTTTTTTTAAATTCTAAGCTTTAAGACCGCTTTGTTTTGTTTTTTTAAAAAAAGGAATTGTTTTTGTTTTAATAATACTCTCCAAGTAACTGCTCCTTGGAGAGATTCCCTTGCTTTCTTCCCAACTAGCTTGATACCCGTGCTTTGCTACGAAACTATGTGGTCGGGCTTAGTTTCTGGGGAGGAAAATAAAGGGGAGAAAATTGTGGCTCTACTTACCAGCCTCCATCGGTATTCACCTGGCTAGCGTCCTGTCCGTGTGTGAAGAGAGTGGAGGGCTGTTTGGAAACTGAGACAGTATTTGCTGTGTGAGCAAGAAGGAGGCAGCAAGGAGCCTGGACGTGGCTTAGCTCAACTGTTCTGTACTAAAGCTGCTTGGTGCTCTGAAACTGAAACTCCTCTCCTTTGCTTGTGTTTTGCACTTGGAACAGATTTCTTTCCAGGTGGGGAGGGGGAGTAGAACTCCTTAGCATCAGAGCGTGTTAATAATAATAATATAGGAAATACTGATGCTCTGATGGTCATTTCAAAAAAATCCTTTCTTAGTGAGCCCCTAGAAGCCAAGAGGAACATACGGGCCACAGCTACAATTTGACCACCATCTTACGGCTGTGACCAGAGGGGCCTTTGCACAGGTTCGCCTGTTGCGCCAGTTGTGACCCTTCCTGGATCGAGGGGCTCTACACACGGTTGCTCATGCCCTTATCACCTCCCGATTGGACTACTACAATGCACTCTACATGGGGCTGCCCTTGAAGAGCACTCGGAGACTTCAGCTGGTGCAAAATGCGGCGTGCAGTGATTATGGGCACCTAGGTGCCCATATAACACCTATCCTCAGCGAGCTGCATTGGCTGCCAGTGGTCTTCGGTGCAATTCAAGGTGCTAGTGACAACTTTTAAAGCCCTTCATGGCTTAGGAGCGGGATACCTTCGAGACCGCCTACTGCTACCATATGCCTCCCAGCGCCCGGTTAGATCCCACAGGGAGGGCTTGCTCGGATACCGTCGGCCAGACAATGTCAGCTGGCGGGGGGGGCGAGCCTTCTCTGTGGCAGCTCCGTCCCTTTGGAATATGCTCCCTGCGGAGATCAGAACCATCCCCAATCTACTTGCTTCCGCAAAGCCGTTAAGACCTGGCTTTGTCGGAGGGCATGGAATTGAGACCTTGTTCTTCCCTCTTGTATGTCTGGATTGTATGAATGAGTTTTGATTTTATATTGTATAGGCTACTGTTTTTAGCTTGTTGTTCGCCGCCTCGAGTTCCCCGATGGGGGAAGAGAGGCGGGATATAAATCTAATAAATAAATAAATAAAATAAATAAATTTCAAGTTTGTAGGCTTTACGGTTCTGGAGATTTTGTGATGATGCGTGAGTGGTCTTTTGCTTTTATATACATACATAGAAGATTTTCTATTGCAGGGAGCAATGTGGAGAACCTGTGTCCTAACCTTCTCGTCTCCGTGAGCCAAGCAGGATGCAGCGGCTATCCCACCCTTGAATCTTCAGAGAACTGTAAGAGAATGGTGTCTTATCTCAATGGTCAGGGCTGGGTTGGCATTGTTGAGCTTACCATCAGCAGGGTGCCCTTAAGACATCCTGGCTGCCATCTGCAGTTTTTTTACAAAGATAGGAAGTCAGGAATCTATGAGTGGTCGACTTGGTTTGGGGTAGACATCTGTAATACTGGGGAAAGAATAAGAATAGGGGCTGAACCGTTTAGGGACATCCCATGAGTTTCCTCTTTTTCCTCCAAATTAATAATAGTTCCGTAACATTTTAAAATGTCGTATTCTTCATTAAACTTGTGTGCTGCCCAAATTCCCAAAGATTCTGGGTGGTTCAAAGAAACAGATGGGAAAAAAATTACAATAAGGTCAATAATATTGATGAGCCTTGGTGGTGCAGGCTGCTAAATGCCTAGCTCTTAAGTTCCAGCTGCCTGTAATTAGTGCAGGCTCGAATTCCACCAGGCTCAAGGTAGACTCAGCCTTCCATCCTCTCGGGGTGGGTAAATTGAGGACCCAAGATTGTTGGGGGCAATAAGCTGACTTTGTAAAAATGCCGCTTAGTAATAAGCAGGCATATACAATGGAAGGAAGGCTATTGCTGAGCGCATTGGGTTGTATCCCAAAATTGTAAGCCCTGAGTCTCCGGAGAAGGGAGGCATATAAATGTAATTTTATATATGTGTGTATGTGTGTGTGTGTGTGTATATGTATATGTATATGTGTATATATATATATATATATATATATGTAGGTCTTGGTGTATTCAGGTCTTGTCCGTGTAAGATTGAGAATACCTTGCAGCGTTTGGCCAATCTCATCCGTCATCTTCAGGCTGGTGTCTTCAGCTTCGTTCTTCTGGGAGAAGAAGAATGAAGAACGAAGAACAGAAGAACGAAGCTGAAGACACCAGCCTGAAGATGACGGTGGGATTTGTCAAAGCTGCCAGGTCTCAATCTTACAAGAGAATCACCAAGATATATATATATATA
This sequence comes from Naja naja, assembly GCA_009733165.1. Lineage (NCBI taxonomy): Eukaryota > Metazoa > Chordata > Lepidosauria > Squamata > Elapidae > Naja > Naja naja. The sequence goes on from CM019163.1 coordinate 5,195,348, forward strand.
TATATATATATATATATATATATATATATATATAAAAAACATGACGTCAAGCAGATTGAAATGAGAGGGTTTCAACCTCCCTTGCCAAAGACCTGACGGAAAAGTTAGATCTTCACACCTTTATCAATCAGAATAGAGCTGGAAGGAACCTCAGAGGTCTTCTAGTCCAGTCCCATGCTCAAGAAGGAGACTCTATGCCATTTCAGAGAAGAGACTGTCCAGTCTTCTTAAAAACCTCCAGCGAGATGATTTCTGGAGGCAAAGCTGTTCCCCTGGTTAATGGTCCTCCCTGTTGGGAGGTTTCTCCTTAATTCAAGGTTGCTTCTCTCCTTGATTAGTTTCCATCCATTGTTTCTTGTTTTGCCTTCTGGTGTTTTGGAAAATAAGTTCTTCATATGTTTTAGCCTCTAGGCCTTTAATCATCTTCGTTGCTCTTCTCTGCACTTCCTCCAAAGCCTCCCCATCTTGTTTGTAACATGGTGACCAAAACTGGACCTCTTCTAAACAGCCCCAAATGGCTGTCCAGATTTTAGGGAGCTTCCCAGGTGTAGTCTGTGATAGCTCTACAGGCCGCCGGTTCCCAAAGCAACCCCTGAAATTATAAATTCTCACTCCTAATAAAAAGACGAAGTTGGGCGTTTGCTTTGCGGAATGCCAACTTCCAAGCTTTAAAAAAAAATTTTTTTTAACTCGACTGCTTGTCTTGTTCCCCAAATTAACTTCCAGATAAGCTCAGCATTTCGGTGGATCTGATGCTACTCACAGCCCCCAATGTCTGGGGTGCCCTCAGAGGTAAGACGAGGGGTGAGGACAGTTTTCCATTGCTGCCTTGGTAGCTTGGTACTCTGACCTTTGGTTTGATGGATGTTGTTCCGCTTTGTTGCATAGGATTGGAGACCTTCAGCCAGCTTTCCTGGAGGGACGAAGTTGGGACAGTGAGTGGGGGATATTAGGGAGGGGTTTAAAACTTCTGTGGTTAATTGCTTTGTTTGGGCGTAACTGTATTTATATTTATGTTTTATATTTATTTGATTTGTCAATCGCTTACAAGATAATAAGGATAAGGATAAACATAGTTATGAATACATGAAATGGATACATATAAGAAAAATAAAAGAAAACAATAGGACAGGGACGTTAGGCACTTTGGTGTGCTTATGCATGCCCCCTACAGACCTCTTAGGAAAGGGGTGAGCAGGTCAATAGTAGATAGTCTAAGGTTAAAGTTTTGGGGGTTTGGGGAAGAAACCACAGAGTCAGGTAGAGTATGCCAGACATTAACCACTCTGTTGCTGAAGTCATATTTCCTGCATTATACCAGGGGGTCTTCAAACTTGACAGCTTTAAGACTTGTGGACTTCTACTCCCAGAATTCCTCCTCAAGTCGTGTTAGCTCAGGAATTCTGGGAGTTGAAGTCTGCAAGTCTTAAACTTGCCAAGTTTGAAGACCCTTGCTCTAATCTTTTCATCTAGTTATTGCTTATATTCTATTATATTAAAAATTATGTATGCTAATATTCCCCCTCTTTCTTATTTCTACCTTTATTCTAGCTTCCAGTCAGGCCACCGTTACTAATCCTAGTGTTAATACACATGTTTATATTAAGACAAGGGTCTTCAAACTTAGCAAGTTTAAGACTTGTGGACTTCAACTCCCAGAATTCCTCCTCCAGTCATGCTAGCTCAGGAATTCTGGGAGTTGAAGTCCACAAGTCTTAAACTTGCCAAGTTTGAAGACCTTTGGCTTATTCTGTGAGGTTATGCACCAGAGACAAATTCCTTGTGTGTCCAATCACACTTGGCCAATAAAGAATGCCCTCCCATCTCTCCCCTCCCCTCCCCTCCCATTTTATCCTTCCAGTCTGAAGTTTGATCTAATTTGAGCTATCACTTGCAATTCACCTTGCTAGCTGTTACTTTGTTCTTCAAAGGACTTTCCAGCTTAACATGGGGCCAGGGAAAATTGTGTGGCGTCTCATAAATCCTAGACCTGAATTCTTGAAGAGCTTGTGTAGTCCTCCAAACAGGTGGCCTGATTTTCACTCCCATTGGAGAAGGCAAAATCCCTGGGAGAAGTCTATGCTGGACATTGGGTCAACTGTGTTATCTTCTCCTTCATATAGTTCTACCTCAACAAGACGGTTGTGATTGATTTCCCTCGCTTTCCTCACCGAGGTGTGCTCCTTGACACATCCCGCCATTTTCTGCCTTTGAGAGCCATCCTGGAGACTCTGGTAGGTGAATCTGGAAGCAATCTAGAAGATCCTGAGAGACCTTGCGTGAGATGAGCATGCTGTTATATTGGCTGACTATCACCACCATCATCTTACCTCCACGAACCTTGGGGCCTTCTGATGTTTCCCTCGTTTGCTCAGGTGGCTCTGTGTTGTCAATGCGAGGCAGTGTCCTCATGTCTGCACTTGTAATGGAAGGATTGGTACATTGTTTTCCCAAAAATACGACCTACCCTGAAAGTAAATCCTAGCTTGATTTTTACACGTGTGCCCAATATAAGCCCTACCCCCAAAATAAGCCCTAATTAAGATCTCGCCCACCCCAGAGTGCACAGGTAAAAATTAAGCTATGGGGGGGGGAGGTGGGAGCTGCCCTACTACTTACCTTCGGACAGTTGTAGCCAGGCCTCGCACACCCCGACATCTGCCTTGACAGCCTATTTCTTCTGCAGCTGGCAAGGCTTCCCTGAAGGCCTCTGTAGCTGATAACAAAGCTCAGGATCCATCCAGGGCTCTGTTATCAGCTGCAGAGGCCTTCAGGAAAGCCTTGCCCACCGCAGAAGAAGTTCCTGAAGGCCTCTGACAGCAACAAGGAGGCCGGGGGTAACGCACACAAGTCAGGTTAGTCAGTGGATGACATCCCCTGAAAATAAGAGATGGCTCCTTTTTTGGTGGCAAAAAAAATACAAGAGAGTCTTATTTTCAGGGAAACATGGTAGGACAACCAGTGTAGTGTTCTTGTTTAGGGTTGGACTCCATTCAGCCATGGAGAATGGGGAATTCTGGGAGTTGGAAGTTGCTAAGGTTGAGAAGCCCTGCTCTACGTTATAAGAAACAAGCCTGTGTGGAGCAATAATTCAGGGCGAGATTTAATGGGCGAAGAAGACTTCTTAGGAGTAACCATGTTCAGAATATCTTAACGGTCTCTGCGGGTTTTCTGAGCCATAGTTGAATTCTTGGTTCATCTCACCACTGTTGCTAATGAAAGGAAACCAGCAGGTTTTGCTAACCTCCTCTCATTCCCTCAGGATGCCATGGCATACAACAAATTTAATGTGTTCCACTGGCACATTGTGGATGACCAGTCGTTTCCATTCGAAAGCATGGTCTTCCCAGATCTCAGCTTGAAGGTGAGCAGTCCCATCTCCGACTGAACCCCCTGGCATTTAGCTGGCTCATTGAGGGGATTCCTGTTCTGACCCAGGCTTTGTTCAAATCAAGAAAACACAAACTGTGTGTAAAAGCAAACCTTTTTTAATGCAACACTGGGAATTCTTTGCATTCCCAGCCAAAACTCATTAAACACAATTGTCTGAGAAATATCAACCAACAGAAGTTCCAGCAAAGACAAACGAGAGTTTGCAGGGCTTCAATGAGGAATCAGAGTCTAATGAACTTCTTTGCTTCCTGCAAAGAGCACATCCCCGAGGGCTGGTTTTTATCCCTTATGGGAGGGGCAATCACCTTCCAGCCTTACTCCCAAGTCGCCCCTGCTACTTCAGCTGCTCTCTCCTTCTAGCAGCCCTGCGCACACGTGCACTGGGAACTGGCTCCCTGGGGTCCTCTGCTTCGCTGCTGCCAGACTCCGGAGGCAGCACCCCACTCCCAGATGGTCCTGATCCCATCCCTGCATCAGATGCAGGACCCTCGTCCAAGTCCTCCCAGACTCCCTGACTGGTTCTCTTTCATCCTCACTGTCTGATACCTCTGCCGTCTGCACCTGCTGCCAGAGAACCACAACAATTCCTCGTGTCCCAGGGAGGCCTTTGAACCCCTGTCCCTCAATTTGAGATGACAGCAATGGGCGAAAAGGCCATCTTTTGCTGAAATGGGAGGCCTTTGCATTGCAGCGTTCTTCTCCCAAAGGAAGCTGAAGAAGAGGGATTTGTTGCCTGGAGTTCTGTCTTCAGGGTTCAGTGGTCCTTTCTAGGCATGCAAGATAACATTAATGTGGCACGCAAGCAGTCCTGACCATCTTTTCTAGAAAAGATTTATAGATCAACACAAGAAGGTGGCATAGACTGTGATATTCTTACACAAAGTTGCAATTGTTGCATGCTACTTGAAAGGACCTCGGTATCAGGATTCCGGCAGTTACCCCAATTAAATCATGAGTCTCGAGCCAAACTTCCAAAACTTCAAATGGATTTATTGGGAGTTAGCATGCCAGCACTGCCTGGGTGTAGCCAACTCTGAGACACATCATTCACTGTCACCCTTGAGCCTGGTTTCCCCCCACCCCTCTGGGTGTATCGTAATTCATATTCTCCAATGGGACACATCCATAGCCCTGAGTCATCAATCATGTTCTCCAGTTAGAATTTTGTGTGGCAGAAACTTCAGTCACCTAGTTACTATCTTTTTTTTTAATTACATTTATATGCCGCCCTTCTCCGAAGACTCAGGTTAGCTTACAATTTTTGGGATACAACCCAATGCGCTCAGCAATAGCCTTCATTCCATTGTATATGCCTGCTTATTACTAAGCGGCATTTTTACAAGGTCAGCTTATTGCCCCCAACAATCTTGGGTCCTCACTTTACCTACCCCAAGAGGATGGAAGGCTGAGTCAACCTTGAGCCTGGTGGGATTCGAGCCTACAGTAATTGTAGGCAGCTGGAACTTAAGTGCTAGGCATTTAACAGCCTGAGCCACCAAGGCCCTTTGAAAAACTATTTATGGAATGCACTTTCGATTTCCAAGCTGCCGCACTGCTCTTTCAAACCCCTTTCCCCCTTCCTTTCTGTTGGCAACTCTAAAAAGACCATAGAAATATTTTATGAGTTGACACTCGGTTTATTTGAGGGCCAGCAAGATTTCTAACCTTTAGACACAGCGAGATCTCAGCCAGCAAGCCATAGTCCTCCACTCGGTATAAAATTTGAAGGATGTAGCTCCTTCACTCTACCTTGACTTGCCATTCAGTAGGAACTTTTGATATATATAAAGGTATATTTATATTTTTAGGGATCCTATAACTCGGCCACTCATGTATACACTGCTAACGATGTGAAAATGGTGATTGAATATGCCCGGTTGCGTGGAATTCGAGTGATTCCAGAATTTGACACCCCTGGACATATGCTCTCTTGGGGACCAGGTAAGAACTGTCTTGGGAGGAGAAAACAGGTTCTCTGAATTCTAACCTGAGTTAGAATCTGAACAGACACACGTACCATTTGAAAAATGGTGCTGAAATTACCTCAGAATGACCTGCTCACCAGGAGGGAATATTCCAGTGACAAAAAAACAAGATTATGGTTTGTTTTGTTGGTTGAAAAAAGAGGGAGAGAACAAAGCTGTGTATGCTTCCCATCTGGATCAGCCATTCCCATCCTTCAAAATCTGCTGGGTTGAAAATGCCCTGAGAATTTGTTAGACTAAGGCAGTGTTCCCCAACCGCGGCCATTTTAAGATGTGTGGACTTTTAACTCCCAGAATTTCCCACTCGGCATGCCAGTAATGAGGAATTCTGGAAGTCCAAGTCCACACACCTGAAAGTTCACAAGATTGAGAAACACTGCCATAGACCAACACATCTCTTTTCCTATAATATCTAATTGCACTTAGTAGTTTTGTGGATGTTTTGTTTGTTTATTCCCTTATCCTTCCTTCCTTCCTTCCTTCCTTCCTTCCTTCCTTCCTTCCTTCCTTCCTTCCTTCCTTCCTTCCTCCCTCCCTCCCTCCCTCCCTCCCTCCCTTCCTTCTCCCAGGTGTCCCAGGATTGTTGACTCCTTGTTACGCTTCCAGAAAACCCAGCGGGACCTACGGGCCAATCAATCCCATTCTCAACTCCACTTACCAATTCATGGCCTCATTTTTTGCTGAAGTTAGTGCCATGTTCCCAGATTTCTACCTTCACTTGGGAGGAGATGAGGTGGACTTCACCTGCTGGTGCGTTTTGTTTTCCTTGGGGAATCTGGAAGGGGAAAGATGGAGAGAAGGCGAATATCTGGTGGGATGAAGGGAAAAGAGTGTAATGGCGATGGTGACATCTTGGGATGGAACTACCAAAGAGATTGATGGCCATAAACCATACATTGAAAAACCTGCCATATTCACACCTATTGTTAAACTAAGATGGATCCTGAGGCAAAAATAAGAACGTGCCCTATGCAAGGATAGGTATCAGGAGAACCATAATGTGTCCACAACTTACTTAGCTTGTATTCATGTGTAGCCCTACTTGTCTGGTGGCAAATTTCACTCCATTGAATCCTTGGAGACAGATGGGATGAACTTAGGTCAGGTAGAGACCATAGGAGTGATGATGAATGGATATTGGATACCTGCTAGCTTCACTTTGGACCAAGCCCTCATTTGTCCTAACATTGGTTTACTGAAGTAACCTTGGTTCTAACTTTGGCTGACCTAAGTACCCTTGGTTTGTTGACTAAGCCATAATTGGAGGTCGTCACACAGCGTTCTGTGTCACAAATCACAAGGGCGGAATTCAAAACCATGTTAAGTTGAGGGCTGGAATCACGAGTGGACCAAATATTAGCACTATCAATCCTGCTTCATGTAAGGGCCTTGGTGGTGCAGGCTGTTAATAGCCTAGCACTTAGCTCCAGCTGCCTGTAATTATTGCAGGCTCGAATCCCACCAGGCTCAAGGTTGACTCAGCCTTCCATCCTCTTGGGGTAGGTAAAGTGAGGACCCAAGATTGTTGGGGGCAATAAGCTGACTTTGTAAAAATGCCGCTTAGTAATAATAAGCAGGCACATACAATGGAATGAAGGCTATTGCTGAGCGCATTGGGTTGCGTTCCAAACATTGTAAGCTGCCCTGAGTCTCCGGAGAAGGGCAGCATATAAATATGAATAAAATAAATAAAATAAATAAATAAATGTAGCTCAGGGCCACTGAGCTTGGCCACTTTAAGACTTGTGGACTTCAACTCCCAGAATTCCCCAGCCAGCCCTCCTGTCCAGAAGTCTTAAAGTGGTCAAAATTCGGCCACTGGTGGAGTTGATATATATATTTATAAAGCATGAGGAATGCTTCCATTTTGATTCTTGATGGCCTACCAAAGAATCCTTTCAGGAACTAAGACTCTGAAAATCTGGAGCATCCAACTTTGATCCAACTCTTCCGTTTCCATGTAGGAGGTCTAACCCGGAGATCCAAGCTTTCATGCAGAAGATGAAATTTGGCCAAGACTACAAGAAGTTAGAATCCTTCTACATTCAAAGGTAAAGTGTTCCTTCCCCTCCATTGCTAAGTATTTGTTTAGGGCAAGAAAACAGGGGCACCCTCCCTCTAACAGGCCCTCCCAAAGATTGTGCCCCACTTCCCATCGCCCTCAGGCAAGCCAAGGTGCAGATCATGTTAGTTCTTCAGACACTAGGTAGACCAAGGTAAGAATTGTGCTGGGCTGAGCTCCCTGTTTTTCTGGGTTTCTCTTTCTTTTGCCCTCAGATTGGCTTCCCCTCCCATGTCAGGAGACCATCGTGATTTATTTGAGAGTTGCCAGGTGAAGGCAGGAACGAAAGAAAAGTTTGATGCAGGGAAATTGAAACATTTGTGGGCTTATGGTTGGTTTTTCTCTTTCCTCCAGGCTGCTGGATATAGTTGCATCTTACAAGAAAGGTTACATGGTGTGGCAAGAAGTATTTGATAATGGTGTGAAGGTAAGGATTGGGCTAGGACAGTGGTAGCTAACCTTTTGGGGCTCCTGTGCCAAAAAACTGTACGCGGCTTGCGTGCAACCACCCAGAAGACAATGCGTGCGGGCCCCCCCCACGCCCCCTGTGCATGTACGTGCAATCCCCACCCCATCCCCGCCGCCGCCCCTTACCTACACTGAGCCTCCCAGCTGATTTTCAGCCCATTTTAGGCCTTTTTCGGCCTCCTAGAGGCTTGAGGAAAACTTCTGCAGCCTTTGCAGGCCGAAAAATGGGCCCGTTTCATCATTTCTAGTATTTCCGGAAATACAGGAAGTGATGGAACGGGCCTATTTTTTAGCCAGAAAAGGCTTTCCTCAAGCCTCTGTGTCATCTAATGGTCAGCACTTGATAAGGGTCAACAGAATTCACAGGTGGCTGCATTTAAGATCGTTTGTGACAATGTAAGGATTCTAAGCTGATGACACTTTTAACTCCGCCTTCCAGCTCAGCCTGTTCTTCTCCTACAGTTCTCCTCTCAGTATTGTCGATATTGGAGCCCACTTACAACCACGCATCCTTTGTTAATGCACATAAACCTCCTGTAGATGCCTTCTCCTGGACTCTGTTCTCTGTTTTGCCAGGTGAACCCTCATGCAGTGATACACGTGTGGAAAGGGAAGTTTCAACAGGAGATGTCTCGTGTCACCGAAGCTGGTTTCCGGGCTCTTCTGTCCTCCCCTTGGTACTTGAACATCATCTCTTATGGGCAGGATTGGTTGGAAGCATATCAGATAGAACCCCTGGACTTCGAAGGTGGGTTTTTCCCCATTGTAGCCCCATCAACATACAGTACAATACAGAATAATGCTAATAAGCTACATAGAGAACCAGTTTGCTCTGGTGGTTAAGGCATTAGTTTAGAAGACTGAGCTCTAGCCCCACTTTAAACATGTAATCCAGCTGGGTAAATTTGAGCCAATCACCAGGAGGCAGTGAGTTCTAGTCCCACTTTAGGCATGAAAGCCAGTTGGGTGACTTTAAGCCAATCACCACGGTACGGTGAGTTCTAGTCCCACCTTAGGCATGAAAGCCAGTTGGGTGACTTTAAGCCAATCACCAGGAGGCAGTGAGTTCTAGTCCCACTATAGGCATGAAAGCCAGTTGGGTGACTTTAAGCCAATCACCACAGTACGGTGAGTTCTAGTCCCACCTTAGGCATGAAAGCCAGTTGGGTGACTTTAAGCCAATCACCAGGAGGCAGTGAGTTCTAGTCCCACCTTAGGCATGAAAGCCAGTTGGGTGACTTTAAGCCAATCACCACGGTACGATGAGTTCTAGTCCCACCTTAGGCATGAAAGCCAGTTGGGTGACTTTAAGCCAATCACCAGGAGGCAGTGAGTTCTAGTCCCACTTCAGGCATGAAAGCCAGTTGGGTGACTTTAAGCCAATCACCATGGTACGGTGAGTTCTAGTCCCACCTTAGGCATGAAAGCCAGTTGGGTGACTTTAAGCCAATCACCACGTGCGGTGAGTTCTAGTCCCACCTTAGGCATGAAAGCCAGTTGGGTGACTTTAAGCCAATCACCACGGTACAGTGAGTTCTAGTCCCACTTTAGGCATGAAAGCCAGCTGGGAGACGTTACACCAGTCTCTCTTCTATCAGCCCTACCCACTTCACAGGGTGGTGGTTGTGGGGAAAAAGAGGAGGAAGGTGTGTTGGATACATTTTCATCCTTGAGTTATGTGTAAAGATAACAAAGGCAGGATATAAATAAATACATTAGTGTCTCTTCCAACAGGTAGCGCAGAACAAAAAAAGTTGGTTATTGGTGGAGAAGCCTGTATGTGGGGCGAATACGTGGATGCAACTAATTTAACCCCCAGGCTGTGGTAAGACTTGTTATCGCATTTCAACAACAGATTCTTGCAAAACCAAATATACTTCCCTTCTCCTTCCCTTTTCTCTTCAAGGGAATCACGGACGGTTCGGTGAGACACTTTCTCAAAATACATTTCGGCCCCGGACTCAAATTTCTCTTATCTGACTGTTGCCTGGGTTGGGTCTCTTCCTCCTGTTCCTCAAGGCTTTTCTCACAGCCCATGGCAGACAGCAAAAACCAGTCCAGTTGTGCAAAAAATATACATATTTCTGCAGAAATGTTAGCCCGCTTCCCCCCCCCACAAGCTTTGCGCATTCCCTGCCTCGTCTTCTGCTCTCCTGATGCTCACAGGTGTCAGCTCTAGATGGACGCATTTTTAGTGGTTCTGTGTAGGAACTCAAACAGGGCTGTCCTGGAGTAGATTTTGGTTCCAGGATGTCTGCAGGAAGGGCTGCCAAGAGAGCAACCAAGATGATACACTTGACGTCCGCATGCAAATAATTCACCTTATGCCCTAATGTGCTTCCTTTGTGTAACCACGCCATGACCCTTGGACCATCGTTGTGATGTCCTCTTGGCTCTTCCTGGGCATCTGCCTGGCGATTGTTGACTTAGCAGTGCCACAATTTGCAAACAACAGCATTTACTTATAATAGAACTCTAACCTTTGTTACAGCAACAGATGTTTGCATTAATTTGCAAGCCATCTAGGGAGGGTTTGTCTATGGAGGTTCTCAGTCATCCAGGCGATGGATGTCCCAAAGGTGCTTTTTTTCAAGAGGCCAAGTGGACTTTCTGGTTTTTCTTTGAAGATGTTTCGCTTCTCATCCAAGAAGCCAGTGGCAGTATTCTACCGGTTCGGGCTGGTTCTACCAAGCCAGTAGCACCGAAGAGCAGCAGAGACCAAACCGGTTCTCTCCGACACTCTGCTGTTAGGCCCACCTGCCCGCCTGGGCTTCCATACTCACCTCTGCTTTTGATAGGCAGCTTCTTTCTGTGGCATAGAAGAGTGCTGCGCGGCAGCTGCTGAAGCAACCGGGAGAGTGCAGGCTTGCAGGAGGTGAGTCGGAATGCCTCTGTGCCTGTGCAAAGTGCGGGTTGGGTGCACATGCGTGCAAAGTGTGCGTCAATGCGCAAAGCACGTCCACCAAACCACGCCTACCGAACCGGTGGTAAAAATATTTGAAACGCGCCACTGCAAGAAGCTTCTTCTATTCCTTGAGGACACAGTGGCCTCAAAGACCCTCTAGAAAGGATGTAAACGACCAGCTGTCTGCAAGGAGTATCAATCCTGCCATTCCTCAACCATCCCAGTCAGAGCTGAAGAATCTTCTTGGATGAGAAGTGAAACGTCTTGGAAGAAAAACCAGAAAGTCCAGCCCAGTTGCCTCTTTGAAAAAAAGCACCTTTGCAGCTAGGAAGGGTTTCTGTTCTTTAAAGTCGCCTATACACTCTCCAAATCAGGGGGTCTGCAACCTTGGCAACTTTAAGACTTGTGGACTTCAACGCCCAGAATTCCTCAGCCAGCAAAGCTCTGGAGTTGACATCCACAAGTGCTGTGGTTCGCCAGCAGCCTGTGCAGACAGCAGCAGAATCGGATAGTGGGGAAGAACGGGCACCAGTCTGGAGAGGACTCGGATGAGGCTCCTGCGTCCGATGCAGAGATGAGGCCAGCACCATCTGGGAGTGGGGTGCTGACTCCAGAGCCTCCAGAATCTGGCAGCAGTGAGAACGAGGAACAAGGGGTGCCTGTTCCCAGTGCACGTGTGCGCAGAGCTGCTAGAAGGCAAGAGCAGATGAGACAAAAGGGGCGACTTGGGAGTAAGGCTGGGAGGTGATTGCCCCTCCCATAAGGGATAAAGGACAGGCAAAGGTAGAGAAACCTTTGCAGGAAGCAAAGTCATTTGCTCCGTTCAGATTAATCCTTGAAGCTCTGTGTGGACTTTGTACTTCGGTTGGTTTTTCACAGTTCATTCGGCACTTGAGTTGTTGGCAGCAATTCAAAGGAGAGAAAGGTGGGTGCTTATCTCGAGGGACTGTTTGGGACTCATTACCAGATGGGAATGAACGTAATTCCCAGCGTTAAATTAAACGAGTTATTTTAACTAAGTGTGTGATTAATTACAGTCTCAGGAAGCCTTGGTTAGAACAACAAGTCTTCAAGTTGCCAAGGTTGGAGACCCCTGCTCCTCATCGAGCAACACCTGTTTTATCTCCTCCAGGCCCAGAGCTGGGGCTGTTGCTGAGCGCCTGTGGAGCAACAAGACAGTTCGAAACCGGGAAGATGCTTATGAGCGCTTGTCCAATTTCCGATGCACCTTGCTCGGGTAATACTGCTTCTCCTTCTCCTTCTCTTCCTCCTCCTCCTCCTCTTCCTCCCCCTCCTCTTATTTCTCCTCGCTCTTTTAAATCACTCCAATAGTTGCGTTTATTCCGGCATCTCATTGCCCGTAATCAGATACCGGGTAGTCCTCGACTTACAAGCACAGTTCAGCCCCAGATTTCTGTGGCTAAGCGGAGACATTTGCTAAGTGGATTTCGCTCCATTTTAACGACCTTTCTTGCCATGCTTGTTCAGTGAGTCGCTGCAGTCGTTAAGCGAGTTGCCAAGTGAATCGGGTTTCCCTGTCAACTTTGCTAGTCGGAAAGTTGCAAAAGTAACCCCCCACCCCCCACCCCATCCCAGGACACAGCAACCATCATAAATATGAGTCAGTGGCCAAGCGCCCGAATTTGGATCACAGGACCAGGGGAATGCCGCACCGGTTGTCAGTGTGAGAAGGGGTCATCAGTCACTTTTTTTCAGAGCCGTCCTAACTTTGAAACGGTCACTAAATGAAGTGCTGTAAGTCAGGACTACCAGTACGTCTGAAAAATTCATCTTCCTTGGGTGTTTCATCAGTCATTCTCTCTTCCGTTCTGTTGTTCTACCGAAGAAACTTGGTAAACTGGGAACTGATGTCAAACTTTAAGGAACAACTTTAAAATGTTGGTTGAAAACTATGGGGATTTCAGAATGGAATTCCATCCTCTTTTCCAAGCTAAGGTCTGCCGTTGGGCTCAGCTAGCACAAGAAACTAAAATTTCCACTTATTTACATTTACATTTGAAATAGGGATGACGAAATTATTCTCCAGAATAATTGGCCCTGCGGTTGCTTTAACAATACAGTTGGGTTATAGCAATAGCACTTAGACTTATATACCGCTTTATAGTGCTTTTACAGCCCTCTCTAAGTGGTTTACAGGGTCAGCATATTGTCCCCCAACAATCTGGGTCCTCACTTCACCCACCTCGGAAGGATGGAAGGATGAGTCAACCTTGAGCTGGTCAGAATCGAACTGCTGATGGTGGGCAGAGATAGTCTGCAATACTTCATTCTAATCATTGTGGGAAGGAAGGAAGGAGGGAGGGAGGGAAGGAAGGGTAATAGCAATACCACTTAGATGTATATACCACTTAATTGTGCTTTACATTCCCCTCTAAGTGGATTGCAGAGTCAGCCTGTTGCCCCCAACAATCTGGGTCCTCATTTTACCCACCCCGGAAGGACGGAAGGCTGAGTCAACCTTGAGCCTGGTGGGATTTGAACTGCCAAATTGCAGGCAGCTGATAGTCAGCAGAAGTGGCCTGCAGTACAGCACTCCTAACCACTGTGTTCTGTCCCAAACCCTTTCCCAATAAGACAAACAATAACCAAAGGGGACAGAAACCTTTTAATGATTCTTATGAATCCCTGGTTAAAAGGCTGCTGCAAACTAATTAACTTTGATAAGCACAAGCCTCACCAAAGCTGTGCGAGGCTGTCAAGAATAACAGATTAAAAAATATTTCACAACACAAGAGTCTTCAAATACCAACTAAGATACTGGAATGTCCATGAGGCTGGAGTTTCAAAACGTCTTTGCTTCCTGCAAAGAACGTCCGATTCACAGCTGGCGTTTATCCGCTTGAAGGAGGGGCCATTACCTTGCAGCCTTACTCCCGAGTCGCCTGTGCTGCTGCAGCTGCTCTTTCCTGTGAGCAGCCCTGCGCGCACGCGCACTTGGCACAAACTCCTCGGGAACCTCCTCCTCACTGCTGCCAGCCCCCACAATCTCCGAAGGCAGCAGTCCACTCCCTGATGGTCCTGGCCCCTCATCTGAGTCCTCGCTCTCCTCAGCCGTCCACACCTGCTGCCGGCTAACCACAACACACTGTGCCACCGAGGCTCATAGTTCTGGAAGGGGTGGAAATATCTTGGACGTGGTTAGTTTTTGATAAAACTTCCATTTCTGGTCTCCTCCTCTGGATTCCTTTTTGAGCTTGGTTGGCTTTCTGAAAAGGCACAGGTTGATGTCTTTGAAAAACTCTGGGGTATCTACTTTTTATATAGATTCTTTAAAAAAAAAGCTGCTGAAGTCTTCCTTAAATACCATCTTCTAACAATATTTGTGTTTTGTTTTTGCTTTTCAGGCGAGGTATCCGGGCCCAGCCGCTTTATACAGGATACTGTAAATTTGATGCACTGTGATTTTACAATCCCCTCCTTCTTCCTCCCGCAACCCCCAAATATCTGTGCCGTTTTAATATGTGCAGAAAGAAGCACATTTAAAACTGCCATTCGGGTCGTCATTTTTTTTTTTTAAGGAACAAATTGATGCTCAAGAAAAAGAGAAAACTTTGGTGGTGGCCGCCTTAAATCTGGAGGACATACAAGAGCCCCACCCCCCCACATCTCTGGGGTAAATGAAGGAAGTCTGGATTTGGTTTGTTGGCCATTGAGCTCAATGATCTGACTTGGTTTGGGTCACTTCCTCTTAGTTAAATCTGCTCTGCAGGATCCCGGTGAGATCCTTTGTGCAGGTATTTTCCTCTGCTTCGTTTAATGGAAAGGAAAAATGAACACCTGGGGTACAAAAAAATGAAACAACCTTAATGTGATAAGATTCCCACCATCTCTGAACTGCAACTGTCACGCCTGACTGAACGAGAACTCCAATATCCTTCCTCTTTCAGCCACGTAGGGAGTTTGAAATTTGGGGAGTTTTGCAAAGCAATCACTCAATCAGAATAGAGATGGAAGGGACCTCAGAGGTCTTCTGGACCAACCCCCTGCTCAAGCAGGAGACCCTATAGCCGTGATGGCGAACCTATGGCACGCGGGCCACAAGTGGCACGCAGAGCCATTTGTGCCGGCACGCGAGCCGCAGGCAAACTTACCTCACTGCGCGTGCGCGTGCCTCACAGCTGATTTTTTTCCCCGGTTGATTTGAGGCTGGAAAAAGCCTCTGCAAGGCTTTTCAGGACGAATTATAGGCCCGTTTCATCACTTCCTGTAATACCGGAAGTGACGAAACAGGCCTATAATTCGCCTGAAAGCCTGCAAGGCTTTCAAGCTCTGAACAAGAAAGGCCTCAAACCAACCGAAAAAATCAGCTGTGATGTGCAGTGGGGGGGATTGCGCGTGCATGCGCAGGGGGCATGGGGAGGGGGGTGCTGGCACACGAGTGCATGCACGCTGGCACGCACGCAATTTTTGGCACAGGAGCCCCAAAAGGTTAGCCACCTCTGCCCTACAGCATTTCAGGCAAATGGCTGCCCAATCTCTTCTTTAAAACCTCCAGTGGTGGAACACCCACAACTTCTGGTGGCAAGCTGTCCCACTAGTCAATTGTCCTCACTGTCGGGAGTTTCTCCTTAATTCCAGATTGCTTCTCTCCTTGGTTAGTTTCCATCCATTGTTTCTTGTCCTGCCCTTCTGGTGCTTTGGCAAATAATTTGACTCCCTCTTCTTTGGGGCAGCCCCTCAAATACCGGATTTCTGCTATCATGTGCCCCCTTCGCCTTTTTTTTGCAAGGTTTCTAACCCTCCTGCAAAAATTAGCCAGTTTGCTGGCATTTAGCGTGCAATGCCAGCAGGTGGCAGTGCTAGTCTGGGGGATTAAGGCCTCTCCCCCTTCCTCCACCTTCCCTTCCGCTCCCCCTTTGGAGGGAAAATTTCCGAGTTCCTAGGATGGCAGAAGGAGTAGAGTAATTACTATGCACTGCTATTCTTTTTAACAATCGCTGTCACTTTGCTTGGCAGTGCAAATTGTTACCTTTTGCGGGAGGCTTTGTTCTGAGAAAAGAGCAGGGTGGGGGGACTTCGACAAACACACACACACACACACACACACACACAGAGGGGTGGGAGGGAGAGAAAGAGAGAGTTTGCATTACACGTTAGCTGCAGAAAGGGAATTACAGGGCAGGGCTGCAAGAGTTCACTCTAAACATTTTAACACCCGGTTGAAATTCTTTCACACGCGACCCTTGAAATGGCCAAGAGAGAGATGCAGAAAGAGTGAAAAGAGTTGCCACTCAGGGAAGTTTTAATTTCTATCCCTTGCAAATTTGAGATTCTTTTCCCCTGTTTTTGGCTGCAAACATGCTGGCAGGTTCTTCCTCACCTTGCCCAGTGGAAGTCAGCTTTACAAAACAATACGAAGAGAGCCTGTTGCTTCCTTCCTTTTTGAAACTCTCCATCTTTTAAAATATATATAGAGAGAGTTCCAAAACAGGAAGCAAGCAACAGGCTCTCTTCGTATTGTTATGTGTGTATGTATGTTAATCAAAGTCATCTTCCCGCTGAGAAAATAAAACACTTTTGTTCCACTCCCCAGAGACCTTTGTTTTCGGCATCTCTCCTGGGGTGGGAGGGGTTGGGTGCCAGGTGGGCTTCAAACCTTGCGGGACATAGGTGCCAAGTCTCTCTTGGTTGGGCATTATCTCATCCTTGCAAGGTAGTGGTTGCTGACTCCCCAAGAGCAGGGAATGGGAGAAGGAAAGCTGAAGTTGGTCTCCTAGCAACTGGTTGCCCATTGGAGTAGCAGGGTCTCTCCTGGTTGCTATGACGGTTGCCGGGATACAGCTATTGCTCTGCTGGGGTGAGTTGCCAGGAAAGAGAAGCCCGGAGGAAGAGGAGGAGGGGGCTGGACAGGTTAGGCCGGGAGTGCATCAGACCCTCTGAGGCCATTTGGAGGGGCTGTCTTCGGATACACCAAGTAACCTCAAGTAACCTGGTTTGGAAACACCGGCACAATTCACACGTGCAATCAAACCAGGGTGTTGGCTAGTCCAAAGGTCGCCAAACTTTTGGGACCACCAAACTCACAATTTTAATTCATATTCCACTAATATGAATTTCGACTGACGGTGGCTTGCTGACGTTGATGGAAAAGACAGCCCCATATTCCAAAGCTGCAGGAGTCACAAGACTGGCCCTTTGGTCATCCCAGAGCTGCCAGTCCTATGCTTCTGCTTTTTCTGCAGAGACCCTGGGAAAATCCCCCAAAAAGTCTGCAGGAAAATTCCCCACCCTGTTTTCCTACCGATCGATCATTCTTTATTTGGGATCGCAGGATACCGTCTCCAGCTCCGTTCTGGGGGGGGGGAGAGAGGAGAGACTTTTGGCTCCATGCAAGGAAAGCAGCAGAAGCAGCAGAAGTCTTTCTTTCTCTCCCCCAAACTCTGCCAGAAATGAGTCTTTGTGAGACTTGTCGAGCTGGCGCAGCCTCTTAGAGCAGGATGCGGAGTTTGGGGGAGAGAAAGAAAGACTTTTGCTGCATTCCTTGCATGCAGCCAAAAGCAGAAGAAAAAAGAAGTGGAAAGAAGCAGCCCGGTGGCCAGGCAAGGTGCGAGGGGCACGTGGGGCAAGTTCCCCCCTCCACCCTTTTCCCCCTCCCCTCACTACCTCGTGTTGTTCGCAACCAACACAAGCCTTGTGTTCCCGCGGGCCATGTGGGCGGTGTAGCCTTGTGTTCCTGTGCAGCCTGGATGAATTGCTTTGGGGGTGACATTTCTCTGCAGACCACCACAATTTTCTCACAGACCACCAGTGGTCCCTGGTCCACTGGTTGACGACCACTGGGCTAGTCGCACAACAGATGAATGAACTGCCAGATCCATAAACAAAGCCAACTTGGAAGGTCAAAGCAGTGTAATGAGACATTGATCATTCTTCAACCAAGATTGTTAGCCAGATCTAGCCAGAATGTGCCATCATGGTTTTTCCCCTTAGTGTGATGGACCAACATAGCTTAGTTGTGATGTGTAGACCACCTATAATGGCTTGGCGTACTGCAAGCATTTGGTTGCTGTAGCACTACTAATTATTAACCAATATTTCTGTGATGTCTTATTATTCACTCTAGCATTAGGCTAACTCTCATGATTTATTTCGATAGGAAGCTGTGATGCCCATCAAGGAGAACTCTTAATTTTATTTTGTGTCCTCCCTCCCCCAGCAACACCTCTCTCTAAATCTTTCTGCTTTGACCATTTCAAGACTCTTCTGTTGATGAGCACCTGTCTGCCGCTGTGGACAAGAGACACCAAATGTATTGATGGGTCAATCAATTCATCATGCTATTTTTCTAGCTATATCAGCAGTTGGGTTGTTCAGATAGGATGATTTTTTTCATCTTTGAAGAACTGTTAACATAGCAGGCGAAACCTTGGCATTGGTCTTTGCAATTCCAAACTTAGAACATAGAACCCACCACTGAGGGAAGCAAGCTATTCCATTGATTAATGGTTCTCGCTTCTCAGAAAATTTATCCCATAAAGGAGAATATATGTAGCTTAAGGTTGGAATGAGGGCCTTTGCTGCTCTGTGTTTTGTTGTTTCCTTGCAAACATTTCATTATCCAAGATAGTAAGACCATCAGCAGTGGTGATGTCACCCAGTATGGGTAATGGGACACCTGCAAGAAAACAACCAAACTCAGAGAAAATTTCTCCTTAGTGTGACTGCACTCTTTTTAGAGTAATCTTTAAACATTTTGCAAGCTTCGAAAGACCTAAAGGTTCAGATCGGAGACAGATCTTGGAGACAATCCATATAGTCACTGAGAATTGACACCTTGGCTGCCTTAAAAACCATCTCAACAACGTCAGCCTTGGGAAGACTCTAAATCAGGATTTCTCAATCTCAGTAACTTTAAGAAGTGCAAACTTCAACTCCCAGAATTCCCCAGCCAGCATGTTAAGCTGGGACATTCTGGGAGTTGAAGTCCCCGCCTCTTAAAGAAACACCGCTCTAAACAAAATGGCCCTTAAACTGTTTGGAAGGACTTGCTACACTCCTGCAAGGAGAGAGACTTTAGGATGCCAAGTTTAGGATTTAAACTTTCTGCTGCCAGTTCTCTGCTTTAGAGGAGGTGGGAATCTCCCCGGCCTTCTACCTCAGTGGGCAGCTGCCCATAAAGGTATTTCTTTGGCAAGACAGCGGGTGCAGGAGTCCAATAGATAAATAATAAAGCCACCCCCCTCTTCCCGCTGCAGAGATCAAAAGAACAGTGGGTTTTTAATGAAGCCAGCCTGGAGAAAGAGACGCAATAAGAGGTGCAGAGCGGAAATCCAGGATCAATACTTGCAATCCAATTCATTAGCTGGCTTTTAAAAGACACAGTCGACCTGTCAATAGCCCTGTATTCATCCAAAGCCCATTAGCTCCTCACGGATAACCATTTTCCCGGGTTGACAGGCAGAGATTGGATTGGCAAGGGGCTTTCTTTTTGTCTTTTTTCTTTTTTAAAAACTTTTGAAAAGGGCACTGGGCCACCATGATGGACATACGAGGCCAGGGAGAAATTGTCCTCGAAAAATCTTTGGGGCAACTGGAGGAATTCCCCTCCTTCAAGCACCTGATCGATCAAAAATTGAATTATTCCTCTAGAAGAGGAAATATTTGTAGCCTGAGGGCTGAACTGTAGGGTCCTTGGTGCTGTCTGAGCTCGGTTGTTTTCCTGCAGGCGTTTCATGACCCTGCTAGGCAATGACATCAGTGCTAGAAGGGAATGGGGTTTGCAGAATGGAGGAGAAGGAGATGGGAGGAGGAAGACGAGAAGGACTCTGGGATGCTTGATGCTCTCTGGGCTCGGTTGTTTCCCTGCAGATGTTTCATGACCCAACTAGGCAACGTCATCAGTGCTAGAAGGGAATGGGGTTTGCACAGTGGAGGAAAAGGAGATGGGAGGAAGAGGAAGAAGAAGAGGAGAAGGACTCTGGGGTCCTTGATGGTCTCTGAGCTCAATTGCTTTCTTGCAGATGTTTCATGACCCAAACTAGGTATCGTCATCAGTGCTAGAAGGGAGTGGGGTTTGTGAAGAGGAGGAGAAGCAGGAAGAGGATCACTGTGGGGTTCTTGGTGCGCTCGGAGTTTAGTGGTTTTCTTGCAGATATTTCATGACCCAACTAGGGAACAAAGTCTTGGCACTGATGATGTTCCCTACTCAGTTAACGAAACGTCTGCAAGAAAACCACCAAGCTCAGAGAGCACCAAGGACCCCACGGTTCAATCCTGATCTACCATCGGGCTAAAAGACAAGCACCCATTTGCACTTTCGGGGGTGCCTTGTGAAGGCAGCAGAAGAAGAACAGCCTTCCTGGCTTGTGGCCGTCCAGATGTGTTGGCGCAAAGATTGCCCAACAGGCCCAAGGGGGGGGGTCTGCGAAATGTATCGTCGTGTCCTTCTCCTCTGCAGATGGGCAATTCCGCAGCACGCCCCCCCCCCAGTAGTCCTGCCCAGCCCATCCCCTCTGCCAGCCTAGAGGAGCCAAGAGGACGATTAAAAATGATCATCCTTCCAGTCCCTTCATCCAAATCCAAGCATCTTGTTCTGCTGATTGACACCCGATTGGCAGCCAACTGGCTCCCGTCGGTGCGCTTCACAGCCATGCCGATTCCCCGGCTCGCAAGTCTTGCTATTAACGGCGCTATCGATTTGGCCGCAGTTCAGGCGTAATTGAAAACTCATCAGGAAAGGGAGGGGGGGAGCCAAATGTTGCCCTTCGCCTAGCTCAAAACCAAGTTTGAAACAGGGCAACGGGCAAGCTTTAAATACCCAGTGATCGTATTGGGCAGCTTAGAGCAGGGGTCTCAAACGTGATTTCATTGAGGGCCGCATCAGGGTGGTGTTAACCTCAAGGGGGCATGGGATGAGTATGGCCAACTCGATGTCACTTGTCAAGGTTCTGTTTTTGGCTACGATACCCTCATGCAGCCCACTGCCAGCGAAAATGGAGCCCGAGGGGCCGTGCTCAGGGGTGGGATCCCAATTTTTTAACAACTGGATCTGTGGGCATGGATAGGTGGGCGTGGCCATGTGACTGGGTGGGCGTAGCTTCTTTTTTTGCAGCACCCCCTCCCAGTTTTATTTGCCTTCTGGGCCTCAGTGAAGCTGCCTTGGGGGGGCGTTTTTGCTCCCAGAAAACTTTGCTGGGGCCCAGGAAGGCAAAAAATGGAACATGGGGAGGGGGCACGCAGCACTCCTCCTGCCCCCCCGTGCACCCCTTTTTTTCTCTTGGGCCTCAGGGAAGCCTCCTGAGTGAAGCATTAAGACAGCAAGGGGGATCCAGAAACAGCTGATCATCAAACAGCTGATTGTCGGGAGGAGGGGAAAAAAAGAAATACATTGAGTGACTGGGTGGGGGAGAATGCAGTCAGCGATGTCATGCATGTGCAATAAGGACTGACAGGGCGGGGAGGGGAGGGGTGGGCAGAGAGGGGCGGGGTCAGCCAGGGGAATGATTTGCCGGTTCTCTGAACTGTCCGGAATCATAACAACCGGTTCTATTGAACTGGTTAGAACCGGTAGAATCCCACCCCTGGCGGTGTTAAGGGGGCTCAATTTTCACTGGCAGAGAGCTGCAGGTGGCTGTTGCGGCTGAAAATGGAGCCCGAGTGGGCTGTGTGCAGCCTCCCCAGGGCTCCGTTTTCACTGGCAGAGGCACCGCGGGCCGGTCCTTAACTTTTTCAAGCTTGCCCCGCCTCCACCAGATCTAAGCAGGGGTGGGATTCTACCGGTTCTGTCCACCTCTGTAGAACCGGTAGTTCTGAAGAGTAGCAGACAGAGAGCATACACAGAACCGGTTCTATGTCTGCTACCGTTTTGGCCTGCCCGCCCACCCGGGCTCTTATCTGACTTTTATTTCCTGCTTTTTCAACCGCAGCTGCTTTGCGCAACACAGCTGTGGTTGAAAAAGCAGGAAAAAAGTGCTTTTTCAACCGCTGCACACTTGCACGCAACGCTGCTCAGCTGTCCGGGCAGCTCAGCAGGTCATAAATTGCACTTGCGTGACTCACGCATGAGCATGTGACACAGAACCGGTAGTTATACCAGTCAGATCCCATCCCTGGATCTAAGCACCTTGAGTTTGACACCCTTGGCTTAGAGGAACAGGGACAGGCAGTGGCTTAGGGCAGGTCACAAAGCTTTGATTTTACCCTGGGTTTTTTTAAAAAAATTGAATTGAATAGGATACTTTATTTGGCCAATTGTGATTAGACACACAAGGACTTTGTCTCCAGAATTACAGAGTTGGAAGGGACCTCGGAGGTCTTCTAGTCCAACCCCTGCCTGTGGCAGGAGATCTTATGTCATTTTGTCCTCCAGTCTATTCTCGAAAACCTCCAGTGATGGAGCACCCACAACTTCTGGAAACAAGCCATTCCATCGATTAATTGTTCTCACCATCAGGAAATTTCTCCTTCATTCTAGGTTAGGTCTACGTTTTTAATGACCTTCCATTCCTTACTTCTTCTCCTGGCCTCAGAATGTGTTCTGACCAAGGCTTCCTGAAACCGTAATTAAGCACATGCTTAGTCCAAACAACTCTTGTTTTATTTCAACGCTGGGAATTATGTTCATTCCCAGCTGGTAATGAGTCCCAAACAGTCCCTCGAGATAAGCACCCACCTTTCTCTCCTTTGAATTGCTGCCAACAACTCAAGTGCCAAATGAACTGTAAAAAAAAAAAAACTGAAGTACAAAGTCCACACAGAGCTTCAAGATTGAATCCGAACAGAGCAAATGACTTTGCTTCCTGCAAAGGTTTCTCTACCTTTCCCTGTCCTTTATCCCTTATGGGAGGGGCAATCACCTCCCAGCCTTACTCCCGAGCCACCCCTTTTGTCTCAGCTGTTCTTGCCTTCTAGCACACCCGCATTGGGAAAAGGCTTCCCTTGTTCCTCGGCCTCACTGCTGCCAGACTCTGGAGGCTCCAAAGGCAGCACCCCACTCCCAGATGGTCCTGGTCTCATCTCTGCATCGGACGCAGGACCCTCATCCAAGTCCTCTCCAGACTCCCGGACTGGTCCCTGTTCTTCCCCACTGTCCGATTCTGCTGCCATCTGCACAGGCTGCTGGCGAACCACAACAGAACGGGGAATTCTGAGAGTTGAAATCCACACCAAGTTGGCAAGGTTGAGGAGCCCGCAATTAGAGTCTTCAAACTGCTTCTCTGCCCTGCAACAGGCCTTGTGCAAAGGGGCCAACAGCTGGCCGCTGGTGACATGGGAAGAACCACAATTCTCCCCAATCTGTGATCCGTGAAGCATTTGGCAACCGTTCCTGGGTCTCCATTGCAGCCCAGGAACAAAGCCGTAGCCAGGAAAGGACCAGCCAACGTCGAAATGCAAATTGCTTCTTCTTCAATTTGTATCTTTCTTTTTTTTTTTTTAAACAGCCACCACCACCTCCACAAGCAAGCAGCCTTTTTTTAAAAAATCGTTCAAAATCCATGTACTGCCAAGATCCGACTCAAGAACGAGAAGCTGCGTTTAGAATTGGCAGATGTCTCACGAAAGATAAGTTCCCCTCCCAGTCGTGCACGTCTCACCGAAAGAAAGAAAATTAATCCTAGTTTTAAAAAAACGTGGTGTTTTTCCCCCATCTCACATCTAAGGGTGTTTACCCAGTCCTCTTGAGTTAATAACAAGATGAAAATAATGCTTTAAAAATAATAATAATAAAGTCCGAATTACTTAAATTTGAAACACGGCAACATGCTCTGCTATTCTATCGCAGGGTTGTCTCTCAAAAAACTGATCCCCTTTGTATTTAGCTCCGTGGTTGAGCTAAGCAACCATGACCGAGGTGGTTTATTTATTTATTTTTCCTCTTTGCAAAGGCAGTGTGAGACCCCCCTTGTTACTAAGGTCCACATCCGAGGGGCTCTAATTTTTGTGCGTTGGCAACTGTTCTGCAGAGGGGCATCTTCAAGATTGTAAGGAAGGGAAAGGGAAACCTGATTGGGCAAGTTACCGATGGGAACAATGATTGGCCAGGCACAAACCCTGATTGGTCTGGTTACCGACAGGAGCCGTGATTGGCTGGGTTACTGATGGCAACCTCAGTTGGCCAGGTTACAGAGGGAAACAGTGGATTGGCCATTTCCCACGAACAAATCGCACCACAGTAACTCAGGTAGGTTGGCAGAATGAGCAATAGCATGGGAGGGGGTGTAGAAGTTATCCCCCCCTCCCCCATGTTGCCATCGGTGTCCTAACACATTCAGAAGTGGCTAACTGAAGAGGTCTCTAAAGCGGGTACGTCTGCCTTCATTATGCTTTCTCCATTCCACGGCATCGTCATTTCTACGATTAGCAAGAGTATTGCCGCAACTTCGCCCATTCTGCGAAGCTGCAGGGCACCTACCTTCCCGAATAAATAAACCAATAAACCATCCATTCCCATGGACAGACATTTAAGCAGAGCAGAGACTGAATTCCCCCACCCCCAAGGATTGACAGGTCTAGCAAAGCATATCTGACACAGAATCTTCACAAGGTGAATTTCTTCTGCGTTTGATGGTTTCTCTGAAGAACAACCACGAAGCTCAGGAGAAGACGCCGAGGGTGTGTCTTCTTCCATGCGCGGGGTGGAGGCTTAGAGTGACACCCCCCCTCCTATTTCATACAGGATGGTTCTTTATTGGAAGGGGTCTGCATGTTCAGGTTAAAAATACAAGCATCATGAGATGTTGGGTTTTGGATCTGCATCTACTCGGCCACCCAGAGAGCAGGCTTCTCGGTCTGACTTGAAGGTCATAGAAATCCCCCTCTTCCTCATACCTGTGTGATGAAGTGTCTTTCTCTAACCCCCAACATTACTCCTAGATGTGCATCTTAATCATGGCTACGTGATCTTCTTTGAGCTAAAGGCGACTTGTCTCAAAGGTGCTTTTTTCCTTCAAAAGGCAACTGGACTGTTGTTGTGTGATGACCCGGAGCGTGGCACAAAAGCCACAAAGTCACACAAATAGGTAAAGTCCCTTTAATATCTCCAACTTGGCTCCCCAATGTCCAGTTATCATTGGCTGGAGAAAAAAAAACTCTCCCAAGAACAGTTTTTAAAGGGAAGAAATTCAGTCCGAACCCAAAGTACATATAAATTATAAATAAAACCAACACAAACCATGTTGCAGCAATTAACAAGACAGGGCAGGAGAAGGAATTGCAGACTTCAAAAGATCATGAAACACACAGTTGGGAGGACGCTGGAACCCAGATAAGCCTTGACAAACAAAGATAATGCCCGCTTTGCTTCCAGCAAGGTGCTCTGTGCAAACACCCTTTTTAAATCCTGTCTTCCCAGCTGCAGCTAATGAAGGGAATCAGGGCCCTTTTCTCCCCTGTAACCCACGTAATCCTGAAGCCCAGGAGGCAAAAAGGGGTGCACAGGGGAGTGCTGCGCCCCTCCCCACGCTCCATTTTTGGCCTCCTGGGCCTCAGGGAAGCCTCCTGTGCGGGGAATTTTTGCTCCCAGGGGGTTTCCCTGAGGCCCAGGAAGGCCAAAAGCAGAGCGTGGAGGAGGATGCTGCAAGAAGAAGAAGAAGAAGAAGAAGAAGAAGAAGAAGAAGAAGAAGAAGAAGAGAGGAGGAGGAGGAGGAGGAGGAGGAGGAGGAGGAGGAGGAGCAGCAGCAGCAGCAGCAGCAGCAGCCATGCCCACCCAGTCACATGGCCATTCCCACTTAGCCACTCCCACCTAGCCACGCCCAAAGAACCGGTAATAAAAATATTTGCACCCCACCCTGGAAACCACAGATCTGGTGAAAGCTAGTATGGGTACAGCTGGGGTTAGAAAAAAAAAACCCAAACACTTCCCCCCCCACATAAACTTCATTGTTTTGGAAATGATGATGCTGTCCTGCTTTATCTCCCTCCATTTTTTTTTTAAAAAGGGTTTATTTTAACTTTTAAAAAAATGGGCAGCAGCCAAGCAGAGTGGAAACCCATGGCGAGGTGAAGGCCTGGATCGTGCAACCTCGGGCTTCAGTTAATAAATGGAAATTATAGAATGGAAATTATAGAATGGAAATTATAGAATGGAAATTATTCTCTCTCTCTCTCTCTCTCTCTCTCTCTCTCTCTCTCTCTCTCTCTCCTCCCTCCCTCCCTCCCTCCCTCCCTCTCTCTCTCTCTCTCTCTCTCTTCTCTCTTCTTCCTGCTGGAGCTGAAATGAAATGGCCAACCTCCTTCCTCTCAGCTGGACGACCTGGCTTTTCTCAGGATCCAAGGCAACCGATTGTCTTCCAAGTCAAGTGTGCTTAAAAGCCAGGGGTTGCAACAAAGAGCTGTTAAGTGGACGGGATGCAGAAATGCGGAAAAAAACAGCTTCTTGTTATTCTTCCCTTTGACCCAGGGCCTCTGCCCTGCCTCTTTGAAGAACTCTGCACAGCCATCAACCTAACAAGGGCAAATTTTCCTGCTGCTGACCTTTTAAGGCTGCAGTAATTTATCTAAGTTTACCCATAGTGACATGTGATCCCTGCTGGGGATTTAATTATTAACCCAGATCGTGCCAATAAAGCTGCAGGACAGCAATTACTAGGTGGTATTTATGACCAGGTAGAAGTGCCTCTCATCTCTCTCTGGCCTTTTTCTTTGCCTTCTTTTAATCCTCCCTGCTTTGTCTGAGTTCTGCTTCCGTCATTTTTATTTATTTATTTGGAACCCACCTTCATTACTTTTACAAACAAGTTAAGATAGCAGATACTTTTTCTGCTCCTATTTCCCTCCTCCCACATGACAACTAAGTTGGGAGGTGTATTGGGCTGAGAGAGAGAGAGAGAGAGACTGGGCCTAGTCACCTAGCTTGCTTTGTGCCTAGGGTGGAACTAGAACTCACCATCTCCTGGTGACTGGCCCAAAGGCACCTAGCTGACTTCTGTGCCTAAGGCGGGACTAGAACTCACAGTCTCCTGGTGACTGGCCCAAAATCATCCAGCTGGCTGTCATGACTGAAATAGACCTAGAATTCACCATCTCCTAGTGATTGGCCCAAAGACACCTAGCTAACTTTCATGGCTAAGGTGGAACTAAAATTCACTGTCTCCTGGTGATTGGCCCAAAGGCACCTAGCTGGCTTTTTTTTTTTTTAATTACATTTATATCCGCCCTTCTCCGAAGACTCAGGGCGGCTTACAATTTCTGGGATACAACCCAGTGTGCTCAGCAATAGCCTTCATTCCATTGTATATGCCTGCTTATTACTAAGCGGCATTTTTACAAGGTCAGCTAATTGCCCCCAACAATCTTGGGTCCTCAATTTACCTACCCTGAGAGGATGGAAGGCTGAGTCAACCTTGAGCCTGGTGGGATTCGAGCCTACAATAATTGTAGGCAGCTGGATCTTAAGAGCAGGCATTTAACAGCCTGAGCTACCAAGGCTCTTTTGTGCCTAAGATGGGACTAGAACTCACAGTCTCCACTGAGGTTGAACTAGAATTCACCATCTCCTAATGATTGGCCCAAAGACTCCTAACTGGCTTTCATGGCTTAGGTGGGACCAGAACTCACAGTCCCTTGGTTTCTAGCTTGGTGCCTTTACTACTTGACCAAACTGGCTCCATTTGTCTCATCTCCATGGCCAAATGGAGATTGTGAAGGCGGTTGTAGATCCACAGGCTAACAAAACAATAGAGCTTGGAGCAACCTGGCACCACGTTTTTTTCTCAAGAGGTGTCACAAAACCAGAAAACTAGGCAGCTGGAGTTGTTATTGTGTTTTTAACACCATTTTAACCATCAAGAAAGGGCCGATCTGTTCCTTGATCAAAAGTTCGTCAAAGGTGTAGCTATTTTTATTCAGGCTCATAAGAACATAGACATGAATTGGACTTGGTTAACGTAGGAGTCTGGTTTGCGTTTCTGGCTGCTTATTGCTTTGTAACTTTGCTGTAGCATCTAATTTGTTCAGGAAGACAAAGTGGAGTTAGAAGCTTGATAGGTACTAGAGATAAACATCCCTGAAGTCCAAAAAGCAGTCAGATTGTAACCGTGGATGCGTTCACACATGGCGCTAAGCTAAAACTAAATATATTTTTGGGCTTAGTGGGAGATGTGAACCTAGCCACTGTGACTTTTTAACAAACTATGGTTAACAAACCATGGCTTCCCCTATAATGTGCCAAGCCAAAGCCAAAGCCTTGTAATGTATTTTCTCCATGTATTGAATAGAACTGTGCAATTTATTCATTTTATCGGGTTATTTATATCTTGCCCTTCCTGAAATTTGGCAGTCCTACCCTCTGATCCTCATGGCTTCTGGAACTGGGATTTAATGAAGGCGGTTCTTCCATTTTCTCCCCTCCCCTCCCTTTCCCTCCCCTCCCCCAAAAATAGAAGGGGGGGAGGGTTAATAAAGCTTGTCCATCACAATGTATTAGTTCACAAAGAGGGGACGGAAACATCTGTGCAAAAAAAAAACCCAATATGTTGGCTTTAATGTATTCCGCCCTAAAATATGGCTGATGTGTTTAGATTTTGGAGACATTTTGTTCAAGGGCAATTTCAAATAATCCAGTCCTATGTTTGCCATCCTTTCTTTCCCTCTAAAGCATTGTTAAATCCGTCGTGAATCATAACTAGGAAGTGCCTGCTTATTTGAGTCGCACTTAGTGCTGGAACCTCTGATTAACAAGGACATTTAACTTACCACTCAGTTGTATCAGGAGCTTTCTCAGCTCCGTAGGGTGCAGAGAAGTTTCTTTTTATAGCAAAGCAAAGGAGAAAAAAAACAACAACTTCCCTTTCTTCAGTTCTGAATTGGCCTCCCTGAGAAGACCTCCAAAGCTTTTCTACACGGATAGAATTGAGATCACGTGAAGTGTTAATACTGCTTTATCATGCCTTGGTAAGACCTCACTTGGAATACTGCATCCAGCTTTGGTCACCACGATGTAAAAAAGATGTTGAGACTCTGAAAGAGTGCAGAGAAGAGCAACAAAGAGAATTAGGGGACTGGAGGCTAAATATTTTTTTTTAAATTACATTTATATGCCGCCCTTCTCCGGAGACTCAGGGCGGCTCACAATTTTTGGGATGCAACCCAGTGTGCTCAGCAATAGCCTTCATTCCATTGTATATGCCTGCTTATTACTAAGCGGCATTTTTACAAGGTCAGCTAATTGCCCCCAACAATCTTGGGTCCTCAATTTACCTACCCTGAGAGGATGGAAGGCTGAGTCAACCTTGAGCCTGGTGGGATTCGAGCCTACAATAATTGTAGGCAGCTGGATCTTAAGAGCAGGCATTTAACAGCCTGAGCTACCAAGGCTCTTTTGTGCCTAAGATGGGACTAGAACTCACAGTCTCCACTGAGGTTGAACTAGAATTCACCATCTCCTAATGATTGGCCCAAAGACTCCTAACTGGCTTTCATGGCTTAGGTGGGACCAGAACTCACAGTCCCTTGGTTTCTAGCTTGGTGCCTTTACTACTTGACCAAACTGGCTCCATTTGTCTCATCTCCATGGCCAAATGGAGATTGTGAAGGCGGTTGTAGATCCACAGGCTAACAAAACAATAGAGCTTGGAGCAACCTGGCACCACGTTTTTTTCTCAAGAGGTGTCACAAAACCAGAAAACTAGGCAGCTGGAGTTGTTATTGTGTTTTTAACACCATTTTAACCATCAAGAAAGGGCCGATCTGTTCCTTGATCAAAAGTTCGTCAAAGGTGTAGCTATTTTTATTCAGGCTCATAAGAACATAGACATGAATTGGACTTGGTTAACGTAGGAGTCTGGTTTGCGTTTCTGGTTGCTTATTGCTTTGTAACTTTGCTGTAGCATCTAATTTGTTCAGGAAGACAAAGTGGAGTTAGAAGCTTGATAGGTACTAGAGATAAACATCCCTGAAGTCCAAAAAGCAGTCAGATTGTAACCGTGGATGCGTTCACACATGGCGCTAAGCTAAAACTAAATATATTTTTGGGCTTAGTGGGAGATGTGAACCTAGCCACTGTGACTTTTTAACAAACTATGGTTAACAAACCATGGCTTCCCCTATAATGTGCCAAGCCAAAGCCAAAGCCTTGTAATGTATTTTCTCCATGTATTGAATAGAACTGTGCAATTTATTCATTTTATCGGGTTATTTATATCTTGCCCTTCCTGAAATTTGGCAGTCCTACCCTCTGATCCTCATGGCTTCTGGAACTGGGATTTAATGAAGGCGGTTCTTCCATTTTCTCCCCTCCCCTCCCTTTCCCTCCCCTCCCCCAAAAATAGAAGGGGGGGAGGGTTAATAAAGCTTGTCCATCACAATGTATTAGTTCACAAAGAGGGGACGGAAACATCTGTGCAAAAAAAAAACCCAATATGTTGGCTTTAATGTATTCCGCCCTAAAATATGGCTGATGTGTTTAGATTTTGGAGACATTTTGTTCAAGGGCAATTTCAAATAATCCAGTCCTATGTTTGCCATCCTTTCTTTCCCTCTAAAGCATTGTTAAATCCGTCGTGAATCATAACTAGGAAGTGCCTGCTTATTTGAGTCGCACTTAGTGCTGGAACCTCTGATTAACAAGGACATTTAACTTACCACTCAGTTGTATCAGGAGCTTTCTCAGCTCCGTAGGGTGCAGAGAAGTTTCTTTTTATAGCAAAGCAAAGGAGAAAAAAAACAACAACTTCCCTTTCTTCAGTTCTGAATTGGCCTCCCTGAGAAGACCTCCAAAGCTTTTCTACACGGATAGAATTGAGATCACGTGAAGTGTTAATACTGCTTTATCATGCCTTGGTAAGACCTCACTTGGAATACTGCATCCAGCTTTGGTCACCACGATGTAAAAAAGATGTTGAGACTCTGAAAGAGTGCAGAGAAGAGCAACAAAGAGAATTAGGGGACTGGAGGCTAAATATTTTTTTTTAAATTACATTTATATGCCGCCCTTCTCCGGAGACTCAGGGCGGCTCACAATTTTTGGGATGCAACCCAGTGTGCTCAGCAATAGCCTTCATTCCATTGTATATGCCTGCTTATTACTAAGCGGCATTTTTACAAAGTCAGCTTATTGCCCCCAACAATCTTGGGTCCTCACTTTACCTACCCCGAGAGGATGGAAGGCTGAGTCAGCCTTGAGCCTGGTGGGATTCGAGCCTACAGCAGTTGTAGGCAGCTGGAACTTAAGTGCAGGCAATTAACAGCCTGAGCCACCAAGCCTCCTAAATATATATAAAGAATGGTTGCTAGAATTCAGTATGTCTAGTTTAATGAAAAGAAGGACTGAAGGTGGCATGATAGCATTGTTCCAATATCTAAGAGGCTGCCACAATGAAGAGGGAGTCAAGCTATTCTCCAAAGCAGGGGGTCTCCAACCTTGGCCACTTTAAGCCTGGTGGACTTCAACTCCCAAAAGCTGGCTGTGGAATTCTGGGAGTTGAAGTCCACCAGGCTTAAAGTGGCCAAGGTTGGAGACCCCCTGCTCCAAAGCACCTAAGGGCAGGATAAGAAGCAACGGGTGGAAACTAATCAAGTCCAGCCGGGCTGGACTGACCTCCTGGGGTTTTTAAAAGTATTTTAACGGGTTTTTAGTGATTGGGCTTGCTGATTTAATTCCGTTTTAAATATTTATTGTTTGAAGTATTGTGTTTTTAATTGTGAGCCGCCCCGAGTCCTCGGGAGAGGGGGCGGCATATAAGTCCAATTATAAAGGAGAGAAGCAACATAGAACCAAGGAGAAATTTCCTGACAGTGAGAACCATTGGATCAGTGGAATGATTTGTGGGAAGATGTGGGTGCGCCATCACTGGAAGCTTTTAAGAAGAGATTGGACAACTATTTGTCTGAAATGGTACAGAGTCTACTGCTTGAACAAGGGGTTGGGCTAGAAGACCTCCAAGGTCCCTTCCAACTTATTCTGTTATATCCTGCCAGAGGGAACTTCTGCAGAGACAACCCAAACACTGTGTTCATAGGTTCCGACCAAACCTGGTCTTCTCCTCTTCTCTGGTTACCAACCAGAGAAAGAAAGACTTCTCCTCACCCACCCACCCACCCACCCCTCCTCCTCGGCTTCTGTCTTCTCCCAAGGTCCCTGTGGGTTTATTTTTCCAACTGCAGAACTAACAGCAGCTGACAATTGTGAAAATGGCAAGGAAACCTGTGCTCTGGTTAGTTTCCACCGAAGTTTTGAAAGAAATACGAGGGAGCTTTGATTAGACAAAGCACGCACAGCCCTGGGACTAATCCTCACCCCTTGTGGGTAGCTTCTGAAATGAGTGTCAATGTTTACCTCTATTGAAAAAAAATGGGGAAGGACCAGGAAGCAACAACCCAACCCTCCTTGATTCCAGAAGCCTTTCTTTTCACTGGCTGTTGCGCAGCAGCGTCCTTGCCCCCCGCCTGCATCTCCCTGCTTCTTCCAAGTTGGTGATCTTCTGCCAATGGCATGGAGCCCCACCGTTGACTGGAGGGTTGGAAAGCAGGAAGAACAGCCAACTTCTCCGATTGCCCCATTGGGGGCTGTATTTGAAGTGAACTGAAACAACGCTTAATAAGACTTCGCTGTGATGCTTGTTTATAGCTCTTAAGAGGCCCCTGGGAAGAGAGGAATCCATATCTTTGTAATCATGACATAAAATCCATAATGGTACGTCAGTTTTAAAGTGCCCCTTTTCTGCTCCGCTCATGCATTTATTAATTCTCTCCCCCACCAGCCCAACCACAAATCAGGGCTACGGGGCAGAGGTGGAGGGGGTCAGGGGCCAAAGCTCACCTCATTTTACTCCTGGCTTAAAAGAGATGGCTTGCTTCGACTGAGAGGGCAAAGGACGAGGTTGACTCCAGATGTTGTTGCTGCCGAATGTACCTTTCTCTCTTGTGGGAATCAGCGGAAGTGTCTGGAGGATTGTGCTGTATCCGAAGTCACCAGAGGGCGCGCACAAGCCATTGCTCTTGGCTCTTGCTTGAGAACAGACCTGGGCTCTTGGAAGAAGCAGTGTCTCTGGGCTGCCGTGGTGGCTTTGTTCAGCTCTGTTGGGGAACTCGAAGAAGGCAGGGAGAACTTGGCTGCCAGAAGGTTGGTTCTCCAAGTTGCTTGGAAGGCCAACCTAAAGGGATTTGTTTTTTTCCAACAGGGGAAAAAATATGGACATGGCTGGGCATCGGTTGCTGAAGGATGATAATTGAAACAGACCTCCTGGAAAAAAAACAGAGGGCCTGACTTGGCATTGTTGTTAATCCTAATGCAGTTGGCGGGCACCTTATTGGGTAGGTCTCTAGATTCAAATGCTGCAGATGCAATATTGAGGCATTGAATTTTCTCTCTCCTTTTAACCATGTTTTGATTGCATTGGATAGATGAAGCATGCATGCTGGAGCCTCCTTCTTCAAGGAGACTCGTTCAGAAAAGTTGAACATGTGTGTGAGTAATTCCCCTTTCCCCCCTCTCATGTGCTTTTAATGTACATGGCTATAGTGTGTGCATCATTTAATAATGTATTTGAGATTCCATCGTTCAGTTTAACAGGTGTTTATAGTCTACTGAGCCGTGGCTCAATAAACTATGATGGTCTGGGTTCACCTTATTCTAAGTCCTAGATTAACAAGGAATAATAGCTAATCTAAAAGGCTAAGCCAAACTAAATCACACAATGGCTTGGCATAGGGAGTGAACTATATAAGCTTGTAAACATCAGTGTGATGATGATGATGATGATGATGATGATAGAATTATAGAATAATAGAGTTGGAAGGGACCTTGGAGGTCTTCTAGTCCAACTCCCTGTTTAGCCAGGAAACTCTATAGTATTTCAGACAATGGTTATCCAATCTGTTTTTTTTTTAAACTTCCAGTGTTGGAGCATTTACAAGTTCTGGAGGCAAATTGTCCCACTGATGAATTGTTCTAACTGTCAGGAAATTATGATGATGATATGATGATGATGAGTTATAGGAGATTGAGTTCTCTTGCCTGCCTCTGGCTGAGCCCCCACTGCCACCTGAACCTCATGTTTGTGCATTGTGTCGTTGTTTCTTTCTGGAGAAGAATGACTCTTGTGAAACTTATTTCTAAAATGACAGCGTGGAAGTTGAGATTACACAAATGACTTGTTGTAAATCAGAAAAGGGCTCACAAAAAACGTTAAACTTGGTTTTATTCCCTGCAAGTGTGTGTGTGTGTGTGTGTGTGTGTGTGTGTTTGATTTATGGTCATTTCCCCTGTCTGGAAATGTTCAAAATACACAACAGATTTCCTGAAGGAGAGCAATCTAGAATTTAAGACGACTGTTCCATAAACGCAGACGAGCTGCAAAACAAACGCTGATCTACCTCCATTACCCTAATCTCAGCAAGCCATCACTGTTCTCCCCTTTGAAGGTTGAACTATTAGCTGGTTAATATTGAAGTAACAGGCTTTCATGCCCAATTACTTACACCCTGGTGATTGGCCCAAAGTCACCCCAGCCAGCTTTCCTACCCAAGGCTGGACTAGAACTCCCAGTCTCCTGGTTTCTAGGCCAGCGCCTTAAAACCACTACACCAAACTGGCTCTCTCTTTTTAAAACAACGCAGATTAAAGTTGAGCAGGATGGATAGAGACAGCTACAAACAACTCGACTAAAGTCAAGGGTGGCAGTGAAAGAGTGAGGGGGGTGGTTGGTAGGAGGGAAAGCTCTGTGGTGGGTCCCCGAAGCACTATAACTCACTTCACCCACATCTGCTTTGTGCAACCTGTTCAAAACGGGGTCCTTGCTCTCCAAAGTCTGAAGAAGAACCAGGAGGATGAGATGGAGAAGATCCAAAAAAGACTTCCAGCCAGGAGCCTACCCTGCAGTCCAGGGTGAGACTTGCGTCAACATATCTCTTACATCCAGAGGGAAAACAGCTTCCCAGCCAGTTTTGGAAGTTCTGGAATGGAAACAGAGCAGGGAGCTTCCTTGGGAGTAAATTCAAACTAGTCTAGAGTCAGGGAAAGGGAGAGGAGGACAGCTGAGAAGTCAAGTAAAAGCTTTCAGCTAGCCCAGTTACAGGTGGTGGCCTGATCACTGTCGGATGCTGCGGAGAGGTGGCGCCTGATTGGTAGTTGCCGTGGTGACAGGCGCTGCTCCTGTTGCTGTGAACAGGATCTCAGGTTTGTATCTGCTGTTTCTAGGGGGGCGTTTGAGACAGGGAGGATGACAATTGCTCCCTTGGAGATGCCAGAAAACCAATCGCTGTGCAGGAACAGAAGGAGCAGGGAGGGTGTGGGGGTGTGTGTGTGTGGAAAGGCAACTTTTCTCTTGCACAACAATTTGCAGGGACAACGCCTGTTTGCTGACTCACAGGCAGGCAGGCAGGCACCCAGTCCTAGCAGGCACACACAACTACCTAAAAGTATCTGAGTTTGTAGCTCCTCTCCGGAGCATCTGGCAACCCTTCCTCCTTCCTCCTCGCCTGGGGGTGGGCTGCTGAGGTTGAAAGCCCACTCAGGCTTTTTTGGGATGGCTCCTGTCTTCCCTCTGCCCTCCACCCCCAACCCCCACAGCCAGACGATGGCTCCAGGGCAGTTTGCAATCCCTAAAATTAAAAAAAAAACAAAACAAAACCCTAAACCAAAACAGCAAGGCTTCAAAACAAGGGAAGCGCAGTGAAGTCAAGAAAGCAGAAGCAGCATTGAGCTGGATAAATTAACTTTGGAAATGAAAGACGAAGATGAGACAGTATACTGTAAAGTATGGGATACATGCTATCAATGGTGGGAAAAAGGAAGGATCCAGAGGCAAAAGAAAGTACAGCTGGCAGAACGGATGAATTAGAAATAGAGAATATTGTATAAATGTACATAAAACATGGACTCTATGCCATAATATGTGTGACAAACAGGATTGTCAGGATGATTACACCCCGTCCAATGTTTTTAATAATTTACTCAATAAAACTTTTGTAAATGAAAAGAAAGAAAGAAAGAAAGAAAGAAAGAAAGGCAGAGAGATGGGGAAAATAATAACAACGATTGAGTGAGGAGGCAGCAGCCAAAAGTTTAGCAAAGAGGATGAAAAAGCTGTGTCTCTACTAGGACTTCAGTTCCCCTCCAACTTTTCTTTTTTGCATATATAGAGGGAGAGATCCAGTTGAGTTGGCAAGGTTTGGGGGGGGGGGTTTGCACCTGCCTCAAGTTGGGGATGGTTTACTCTGGATGTCTCTAAGTCTAAGCGATCCCTGGGAGATCTACTACTGCAGAGTCCTCTCCCTCAAACAAAGGAGATTGCTAGTTCCAGAGTGGGAGAAATAGCCTCCGATGAGATCCTCTTAAAGTTCGTAGCTGAAAACTGCACGACTTTGCTGTCCTTTGGGAATAATATTTTCTTTTATGGGAAAAAAAAACAAAACTGTCTTTGACCAAGAGGAAAAAAACAAACATGTTTCTCTTCATTTCCATTTGAGGGGATCAGGCAACCCTCAAGTCCCAATCGTTCCTTTAGCAACTCTTCAAAGTTAGAACACCACTGACAAAAGTGACTGACCACCGGTCTTCACACATATGACTATCTCATGGAATAACAGAGTTGGAAGGGACCTCGGAGGTCATCTAGTCCAACCTCCCTGCTCGAGCAGGAGAGTCTATTCCAAATGTTAGCCTCTACCTTGAATTGAACTCACAGCCTCCTGACTGTGAGGTGAAAGCACCACCTCTAGGCCCCTGGAGCTGCATGGTCACGTGATTAAAATTCAGGTGTTGGGAGCTGGCTAAGATGTATAAAAATCAATCCCCAAAATGCTGGAAATGTTTAACGCAGGGGTTGTCATGCCCCTGGTGGAGACTGACTCAGAGGGAGAGGAGGAACAGCTGACAGGGAGTGGAAGTGTGGCTCCAGAGGTTGTGGAGGAGGCTGGGGAAGGGCAGAGGCCGGCTGGGCAGTCAGAAGAGGACCCAGGCCCATCCCCTCTCCATCCTAGGGCATGCAGGGAGGAGAGGATCAGGGACAGACATGGTCTATGGGGGAGGAGAGGGCCTTGATCCCCTTCATGGGCTGCAGCTGTGACAACTGAATAAGAGGACGGACATGCGTACAGGCGAGTGCTGGAAACAAAGCATGGAAATATCTGTAGTTTACGGTTCCTCTCTGAGTTTGGCGTCCTTCCCCGTGTATGTTCTGATATCTGTGGACGTCTTCAAGCCCTTATCTTGCCTGCTTTGTGTTGTTTTTTCCCTTCTTCTTGTAACTGTTTGTGTGGGAGTTTTTTGTCTTCCGTCAAGAATATTCGGAGCTTGGAAGCAGAGTGAAAGAATGAAAAGGGCTTCACCTGTTTTCTGTGACTGTATTTGTTTTGTATCCCACTCTGGGTCATCACAGGGGTCTTCAAACTTGGCAAATTTAAGACTTGTGGACTTCAACTCCCAGAATTCCTCCTCCAGTCATGTTAGTTCAGGAATTCTGGGAGTTGAAGTCCACAAGTCTTAAACTTGCCAAGTTTGAAGACCCTTGGTTTAATGGAACGAGGCACGTATTATCATGCATGGTGGAGTTGTAAAAAAGCACAAGAGTTTTGGCACAGGATTGGGAAATGGTTGGAAGAAATGATGGGATTTAAAATCGGCCATAGACCAGAATGTTTTTATTGGGAATTATACCAAAAAAATACAAGAAGGAAGAGCTACATTTGTTAATGGATGTCATTACTGTGGCAAGAACGATATTTGCCCAGAAGTGGAAACAGAAAGAAATTCCTAGTGAAGATGAAGTAATAAATAAAAATTTGACTTGCATTGAAATGGATAGGCTGACACTAGAGATGAAAAATAAGGATGAATCGGAATATTACATAATTTGGAATAGATTTTACTATTGAGGGGGACTGAAAGGAAAGGTTCAAGATTGAAAAGAATTGTTAAGAGGACAGCTGTGATCATGAGACTTAAATAATACTAAGAGTGTTGGAAGATGTAAATAAGGAATAAAGGTATGTATGTATGTATGTATGTATGTATGTATGTATGTATGTATAAATGTGTATAAGATCTATATTCTATTATATTTCACTAGAATGATGACCAAAAGTTATGTCAAAACGGCTCCACTACGTTCCATGTTTTTTTTAATTGTTATGTTCAATAAAAATTAAAAAAAAATTCAGGTGTTGGGCCATTGGCCTGTATTCACTGCAGCTGGCTCTCGATGTACGTCCTCGATTGAGCCCGAAATCTCTGTTGCTAAGCAAGGCATTTGTTAAGTGAGTGTTGCCCTATTTTACTGCCTTTCTTGCCCCAATCATTAAGGGAATCCCTGAAGTTGTTAAGTTAGCAACTGAAGTTGAATCTGTGAATCTGGAACTGTTTAAGTGAATCCAGCTTGGACTTGGCTTGTCAAAATGTTGCAAAATGGGATCACACAACCCCGGGATGCTGCAACCATCATAAAGATGAGTCCGTTGCCAAAAGTCTGAATTTATGGGTCACGTGACCACGAGGAGGCTGCAATGGTCATAAGTGGGGAAAACGGTCCTAAGTCACTTTTTTCAGTTCCGTTGTAACTTCAAACAGTCACTAAATGAACTGTCGTAAGTTGAGAACTATCTGTATCCATTGCAATGTCTTGGGGTGACCCTCTGCTCCCTTCGCACCCAGCTTCCAACAAGCAACATCATTGAGGGCAGCTGAATTCACTTAACAATGGCAGTGGTATGGTAAAATCCGGTGTAACTCACTTAATGATGGTTTGTTGAGCAAGGAAAATCCTGGCCCCAACTGTGATTGTGGGTTGAGGACTACCTTACAATGCAAATGTAGTGAGGTGAAAAAGGTTACATGAACTTAATAATTTCCCTCTTCTGTCATCCACAACCATGCAATTAATAATTGGTTTTGGAGGAGGACCCAAAGGATATTCCTCGAGACAAATT
Organism: Naja naja; assembly: GCA_009733165.1. Classification (NCBI taxonomy): domain Eukaryota; kingdom Metazoa; phylum Chordata; class Lepidosauria; order Squamata; family Elapidae; genus Naja; species Naja naja. The sequence continues at coordinate 5,233,983 of CM019163.1, forward strand.
TTACACCACCTATTTCGTTGGTCTCTCTCTCTCAAGACATAGTCAGTGTCAACTCATAAAACATCCTATGCCTGTTTTAGTAGTTGCCATAAAAAAAACGGGGGGAACGAAAGTACATTCCAATTCTTATGTTTAAAAGATTGTAACTAAAATACCAGAGTTTTTGGAGAACATGAATGATGACACATGCTCAATTGGAGAATCTGATTTATGACAAACCCAAGGGGAGGGGGGAAGCAGGGTCACAGGGGACTGTGAATTACATATGCCAGAGTTGGCTTCATACAGGGCAGTGCCAGTATGTCATCTCTAATGAATCCTTTGAAGTTTATTTAAGTTTAGCTCGAGAATCATGATTTAATTAGGGTGATTTCTGGAATCCTGACAGCCAGACTTATTTCCCAGAGAACAGAGGTGGTATTCAGCAGGTTCGGACCAGTTCTGGAGAACTGGTAGCGGAAATTTTGAGTCGTTCGGAGAACCAGCAAATACCACTTCTGACTGGCCCCTCCACCATCTATTCTCCGCCTCCCATTGAGTCCCAGCTGATTAGCTGGGTCTTCTTTGGTTGCCCTGCACAGGAGAACGGAGCTGGAAAGCAGGTTAGTGGGGTAGGGAGGGAATGGAGATTTTACAGTATCCTTCCCCTGCCACGCCCACCAAGCCACGCCTACCAAACCATGCCACGTCCACTAAGCCACACCCACAGAACCGGTAGTAAAAAACTTTGAATCCCACCACTGCCAGAGAAGGTAGATAAGGTCTCTTAGGATTACCTCTCTCCTTCCATTCTTCTCCTTGCTTGCATTTTTGAAAAATAATGGAAAATCTTAGCTTTTTGCAAATATTCCATGCAAAGAATCAGTTTAAAGAGGAATCATCTCTTGGGCTTGAAACTTCACACCAAAATGCCTCATCAGTTTGATGAACTGAAGCCAATACCTTTGAGTCAATTTGGAAGGGTTAGAACCTCACTGGGACAATAAATGAGTGGGTGGGTTGACATGCTTTTTTTCTGGAATTACTTGGAAATTGCAAACCTCTTGATGACTTAAAGCATAAATCCAAATTATTGTGGGTTGTTTTTTTTTTAAAAGCCAATATCTGTAATAAAACCAGCACAACTAATTAAATTGGAGATATGAATAAGTCTGGGCTTGATTTGCACACTTGGGAGATAGGCAGCGATACCAAGAAAGGAATCCACAGGGATTCCAGATTTCTAGGATTACTGAAGTTTCTCTTTTGTTATTGAGCTTAGCAAATTTAGCAGGATTAGGGATGACATGATAGCGGTGTTCCAATATATCTAAGGGCTGCCCCAAAGAAGAGGGAGTCAAGCTATTCTCCAAAGCACCTGAAGGCAGGACAAGAAGCAATGGGTGGAAACTAATCAAGGAGAGAAGCAACTTAGAGCTAAGGAGGAATTTCCTGACAGTGAGAACAATTCTCAGTGGAACAACTTGCCTCCAGAAGTTGTGGGTGCTCCAACACTGGAAGTTTTTAAAAAGATGTTGGATAACCATTTGTCTGAAGTGGTGTAGGGTTTCCTGCCTGAGCAGGGGGCTGGACTAGAAGACCTCCAAGGTCCCTTCCAACTCTGTTTTTCTATTAAATACCCAACAGCTTGACATGTTAGGCCCAGCTACAGAATTTCACCAATAAGCTTCATGATTTCCCCCCACCCTGCAATGTTACGTGATACTTCCCAAAACTTGACTGGAACTCATAATTGCTTCCTGCAAAAGCGCACGTCCCGTTTGCTCCTCTTTTATGTCCTATGGGAGGGGCCCATCACCTCCGAGGTGTGGGCCTTACTCCTGAGTCGACACTGCTTTCTCAATGGCTCCTGTCTTATGGTAGCCCTGCGCATGTGCAGGCTGGGAACCGGTTCCAGAACCTCCCCCGCCTCACTGCTGTCTGAGTCTGAAGGCAGCTGATGACTGCCAGCCTGCCCTGGCCCCGTCCCTGCCTCTGAAGCAGAGCCCTTGTCTGAGCCTTCCTCAGCCTCCAAGACTGGCCCACATTCCTCCCCAACCTCATCACTACTGTCCAACTCTGCTATCAGCTCCGTCAGCCACTGGCGGGGCACAATACATGTATCTCCTTGGATCACTTTAGGTTTCGGGTTCAGTTCTGGCCATGAAGTTGTTGAATCGTTGGCTCTGGAGGGAGGCCTCTAGAACAGATGGAAGTATCCAACCCAGAGGTGGGTCTTCAGCAGGTTCTGACCAGTTCTGGAGAACTGGTAGCGGAAATTTTGAGTAGTTCGGAGAGCCGGCAAATCCCACCTCTGATTGGAGATTTTACAGTATCCTTCCCCTGCCACGCCCACCAAGCCACACCCACAGAACCGGTAGTAAGAACAATTGAATCCCACCAACCCTAACAATTAACCAGTGGAATGACTTGCCTCCAGAAGATGTGGGTGCTCCAACACTGGAGGTTTTTCAGAAGGGATTGGATAACCGTTTGTCTGAAATGATATAGGATTTCCTGCTTCAGCAAGGGGTTGGGCTAGAAGATCTCAAAGGTCCCCTCCAATTTTGTTATTCCATTATCCTCTTGCCAAATAACTCTCTCTGACCATCCCTGAGAGATGGGAGGCAGGATTCGCACCTCCCTGGGTTCCTTTCTCTCTCTCCTTTCTTTCCTTTGAGAAGGCACAGGATTTTTCTGGTCTTTCTTATGTGTCGGTGGAAAATGTTAGGGAATGAGGGACAAAAATGCCACTTGCCGAGGTCCATGGCTGAGGAACTGAGGAAAATAGTCCAGATCTAAATAGCTCTTCTAGGATTAATAGGGCCCAAAGCAAGTTGCACCCCAAGGCCCCATATATACATTTTTAGGAAGTTGTTTACCTAGCATCCTTAACCAGGTCAGTTAAAACCTTCATCGCTGCTTTTGCAAATAATGATCATGTTTCATTTGTTTTAATTATTCTTCTTTCCTTCTTTTTTCCTCTTTCTTTCTTTCTTTCTTTCTTTCTTTCTTTCTTTCACTTTTCCCCCCTCTTCCTTCCTTCCTTCCTTCCTTCCTTCCTTCCTTCCTTCCTTCCTTCCTTCTTTTTCTTTCTTTTTTCTTTCCCCCTCTCTCTCTTCTTTCTATCTATCTATCTATCTTTCCTTCCTTCCTTCCTTCCTTCCTTCCTTCCTTCCTTCCTTCCTTCCTTCCTTCCTTCCTTCCCTGTCTGTCTGTCTGTCTGTCCATCCGTCTGTCTGTCTGTGTGTATGTTTTAGGGGCTTAGAACATTGTACAAATCCAACTCCTTTGGTTTAACTGGCACGTCCATATCTTGTGCAGGTAGAATTTGCAGCCAAGGTTTTAGTGTGAATGCACCATCGGCCTGGGCTGCCTCGTTTTTCTCACCAGTTCTGTCCTCTTCTGAAGAGAGGGAAAAGTGGAGAGAGAGAGAGAGACAGAGAGACAGAGGAGAAGACGAGATCTCATTTGATGATTCTTTAAAAAAAAAAAAAAGGATCCACGTGATCTTGCCTTTGGGGGTCCCTCAAAGCCATGGGATGTTGATTGCATAAGGCCAAGCAGGTGCATTGGGGAGGCCGTTCCCCATGCTTTGCATTCAGCCAGGCAGCCAAACTCAGCCATCTCCGTTTCAGCTTGCAAAGAAGATTGCCGGAGAATCTTATCTCGGCTCCTGGTCAGAAGTTACAATTGATTTTGCTCCTCTCCATGAGGCTCAAGGCTGGGGGGGAAGGGGGAAGAGGAGGGAAACGTGACATGGTTTCATGGGTCTGGGTGGCTATCTGATTGACTGACAGATGTAACAAGTTGGGGATTACACTTTTTTTTTTCCTTCTGATTGTTACAATCCCTCTAGATCTAGTCTTTGGGACGGAGCTGTTGGCCTGCTGGCTTGGAGTCCAGAGGAGTCTTCTTTGTCCTTCGGCCAGGAGAGCTTTCTTGAGGGATATTTGAGGAAGGTTCAGTGGTCAGATATTGTCATGCCCCTGTCGGAATCTGATTCGGAGGGGGGAGGCCCAGCAGCTGACAGGGAGTGGGAGTGTAGCTCCGTTGGCTGTGGAAGAAACTAGGGAAGGGCAAAGGCCGGCTGGTCAGAGCAGTGGAGAGGTAGAGCAAGCGAGAGGGAGTTCAGAGGAAGACCCAGGCCCACCCCCACTTCATCCTAGGGCACACAGGGAGAAATGGAGAAGGGAGCAATGTGAGTTGCATGGCTTATGGGGGAGGAAAGAGCCCTGATTCCCTTCATTAGCTGCAGCTGGGAACACAGAGTGTTTAAAAAGGGAAGTTGCGCACAGCAAACTATTGAGAGCAAATCGTGAGTTATCTGTTGCCTGGTGTCTTCCCAACTGTGTGTGTTTTGCTGGGCTTTCAAGTCTGCAATTCCTTCTCCTGCCCTGTCAAGTTAATTGCTGCAGTGTGATTTGTTTGGATTTTTATTTACAGTGTGTATCTACTTTGTTTTTGGACTGAATTTCCTCCACTTAAAGACTGTTCTTGGGAGAGTTTTTGCTCCAGCTGAAGGTAACCTGGACATTAGGGGCAAAATTAGAGGTATTAAAGGGAATCTCCTTACTTATGTGACTGTGTTGCCTTTGTGTCATGGCCCGGGTCATCACAGATATGGAGGGGAACTTGCTGGGACTGGGATTGCTCTTCTGCGGATAATTTAAAACAAGAATGCACAGCCTGAGTCTATGGGATCCTATGCAGCCTTGAAAGCTGTGGCTGCTTTACACGCAAATCTTACACATGTACAAAAATGAAAAGAGGGCTCAGAATATACAGGTCGTCCTGGGCGTATGACCACAGGTCAGACCCAAATTTCTTTTGTTAAGTGAGTTTTGCCCCATTATACAAGTTGTTGAATCAACCCCTGTAGTTGTTGAGTTAGTAACACGGTTGTTAAGTGAATCTGGTTTTCTCTTGTAGTAGTGATATCTTCAGATGTGGTCTTCAGCCGGTTCTGACTAGTTCTGGAGAATCGGTAGCGGAAATTTTGAGTAGTTCGGAGAACTGGCCAATACCACCTCTGACTGGCCCCTCCCCCATCTATTCTCTGCCTCCCGAGTCCCAGCTGATCGGCTGGGTCTTCTTTGGTTGCCCTGCGCAGGGGAGCGGAGCTGGAAAGCAGGTTAGTGGGATGGGGAAGGGAAGGGAAGGGGGTTTTAGTATCCTTCTCCTGCCACGCCCACCAAGCCACACCACACCCACCAAGCCATGCCTACAGAACCAGTAGTAAAAAATGTTGAATCCCACCACTGAATAGAATGGAATGGTATGGAATGGAGTAGAGTAAAGAATAGAACAGAACAGAACAGAACAGAACAGAACAGAACAGAACAGTAGAGTAGAGTAGAGTAGAGTAGAGTAGAGAAAGAAAGAGAAAGAGAAATGACAGAATTGGAATGGACCTTGGATATAGTCTAGTCCAGCCCCTGTTCAAGCAGGAAACCCTAGACCAGGGGTGGGCAAACTTTTTGACTCGAGGGCCACAATGGGTTCTTAAACTGGACCGGAGGGCCGGAACAAAAGCATGGATGGAGTGTTTGTGTGAACTAATATAAATTCAAAGTTAGACTACTTCACGTAGCCTTCTGGGAGAGCAAGAGAACCCTCCGCTCTTTCGGCTTCACGGGCCGGATAGAACAGCCGAACGGGTCGGATCCGGCCCCCGGGCCGTAGTTTGCCCATGGCTGCCCTAGACCAGTGGTTCTTAACCTGGGCAATATTGCCCCCCAAGGGGCGATTTTGTTTTTCAGGGGGGTGATGGAATGAAAAGGGGCGATGTGGGGGTGAAGGAACGGAAGGGGGGCGATATGGGGGTGATGGAGTGAGCTTTATTGGGAGAGAGAGAGAGAGAGATCTATATTGGTAGGTAGGTAGGTAGACAAAAAGACAGACAGGTAGGTAGATAGGCAGGAAGGCAGGCAGGCAAACAGACCTTTTCGATGGATGGATGGATGGATGGATGGATGGATGGATGGATGGACGGATGGACAGATAGAATGCGAGAGTGGCAGCACTTTGGGAAAGCGGTGGCAGCGGCTTTTCCCAACATGCTGCAGCATTCAAGGCACCATTTCTTCTGCGGTACAACAGTCAATGGGGTGAGCCTGCAGGGCTGGCGCCTCGAACGCCCCCCTGCTGCCTCTTAGCATCCCCAAGAAGGTCAGCAGAGGGGTGCTAAGAGGCGGCAGGGGGTGTTCAAGGTGCCAGCCCTGCAGGCTCACCCATTGACTGTAGCACCGTTCCGGAGCCGGCGCCAAAATGGGTGAAACTGCAAGGCCAGCCGGCGCCTTGAACACCCCCTTGCCGCCTCTCAGCGCCCCTCTGCTGGCCCCCTTGGCCTTGGGGACGCTAAGAGGTGGCAGGGGGCAGTGCGTCAAATGCGGCCATGGTGGCACATAACGCGCCACTGCTTCCACATTGAAGGTGCCAGCTCCGGAGCGTTACTACAGTCAATGGGTGAGTCAATGGGCCCCTGCAGGGCCGGCGCCTCGAACACCCCCCTGCCACCTCTTAGCGCCCCTCTGCTGGCCCCCTTGGGGACGCTAAGAGGTGGCAGGGGGTCAGTTATGTTGGGGGAGGGGGGCGATGACAACTTCCTCAAGGAGGTGATTCTTTCAAAAAGGTTAAGAACCACTGCCCTGGACCATTTCAGAAACTATCCAGTCTCTTCTTAAAAACCTCCGGTGGTTGGAGCACCCACAACTTCTGGAGGCAAACCATTCCCCTGATTCATTGTTTCTTTATTTTATTTATTTGATTTGTCAATCACTAACAAGATAATAAGTATAAGGGTAAACATAGTTCTGAATACATGAAATGAATACATATAAGAAAACTAAAAGAAACAATAAAAGAAACAATAAGACAGGGATGGTAGGCACGTTGGTGTGCTTATGAACGTCCCTACAGACCTCTTAGGAAAGGGGTGAGGTCAATAGTAGACAGTCTAAGGTTAACGTTTTTTAATTACATTTACAATGTAACTTACAGTTACATTGTAAATGTAATTGATTGCAAATTAATTAAACTTATGGGGAAAGCGCCCACAAATTGCTTGTTGTTTCCTAACGCAAAACTTTCACCTGTCCTTGGCTTCTATCACCTACGTGTGGGGTCCGAAGTTGTGAGAAAACCCCAACCGTCTCTGGGACTCCAATATGCAGAACTGGCTCAGTTTAGTCCCTCTGGCTAGCTACAATTTCCAGTTAGGGGAAGCTAATTTGACGTGGGAAAACTGAAATTAATTTATACCGCATGAAGCTCCGTTTAATTCACACCAAAATCCAAAGGCGGGCTGGGATTATCTTTTATCATCTTAACCTGAGCAGGGAATTATTGATTCTTGCTGCTTCTTGCGCTAAGAAATACATTTGTCCTTCGTTCCACATTTCGGTAATTACTTTTTTAATCTTATTTTTGACATGTGAGGTTTTGTACAAACATTGTAATCAATTCCCTCTCCCACACCCCAGCTCTTTGGATTGCCATTTCCTGCCAGGGTTTGCACATGGGCACACATGGGCATAAGTACGGAAATGTGAAGATGTCACTTGGCGAGATGGGGAAGAATTGAACTCTTTGTTTTGCTGGAACAAATCATCAGTACGTAGAAGAGTTCAAAGCACACTCAGCCGAATTCACTGCACTCAAAAGCCTAAATAAAGTTACTTCCTTCAAATCTATCATCTATCTATCTATCTATCTATCTATCTATCTATCTATCTATCCGTCCTCTATCTATCTATCTATCTATCTATCTATCTATCTATCTCTATCATCTAATCTATATCTAACTGTCTGTCCGTGTCTGTCTGTCTGTCTCTCTCTTTCTATCTATCATCTATCTATCTCTATCATCTAATCTACATCTGTCTGTCTGTCTGTCTGTCTCTCTATCATCTATCTAACTATCTATCTATCTATCATCTATCTAACATCTATCTATCTATCATCTATCATCTATCTATCTATCTATCTATCTATCTATCTAGCTAGCTAGCTAGTTAGCTATCTAGCTAGCTAGCTAGTTAGCTATCATCATCTATTTATCTGTAAAAGCAAAATATCACTCATGCATCAACACAAAATCTCCAGAACTGTAAAGCCTACAAACTTGAAATTTGGCATGTATGTTCCTCTTGGCTTCCAAGTGCTCACTACGAAAGGATTTTTCAAAATAACCATCACAGCATTAGTATTTCATATTTTATTATTATTAACACGCTCTGATGCTAAGGAGTTCTACTCCCCCTCCCCACCTGAAAAGAAATCTGTTCCAAATGCAAAACACAAGCAGAGGAGAGGAATTTCAGTTTCCATTTTACTTTCACAGCAGCAAGCAGCTTTAGTACAGAACAGTAGAGCTAAGCCACACCCAGGCTCCTTGCTGTCTCCTTCTTGCTCACACAGCAAATACTGTCTCAGTTTCCAAACAGCCCTCAACTCTCTCACACACTGACAGGACGCTAGCCAGATGAATACTGATGGATGCTGGTAGGCACAGGCACAATTTTCCCCCTTATTTTCCTCCCCCAAAACTAAGCCCGACCACATAGTTTCATAGCAAAGCACCAGTATAGTATCCCCATAAAGAGGTTCAGTAATTTTCTGCTTGTTTGTTAGTTTTTAGGGTAGGGGTCCCCAACCCTGGGTCAGTGAACTGGCACCAGGCCATGGCTTGCTAGAAACCGGGCCGCACAAACAAGCAAAGCCACATCTGCAGGGTGCAGGCAGCTCACTCTGGTCCATGGAAAAACTTCTCTCCATGGAACCGGTCCCTGGTACCCGGAAGGCAGTTTTATGGCATTCTTTATGGCAGGGTGCAGTGTGGAACCTGGGAGAATTTGGAGGGGACTTCTGGGGTGAGGAGGAGGCTTACTGGTTTTGAAAACACGGCAAAGCCTTAAGCCCACTTGTGCTCCAGTGATGTCCTATTGGAGATCTCCGGTGTTGATGTCTGTCTCTCCTTCTGCCTTTTTTGGCTTCTTACTACCCCCTTTTTATTTATTTATTCATTTATTTGTATTTATTTATTTAGTCATGTTTATGTAGTGCATGTTGGAGGTGGTGACCCTTTGAGAGCTGTAGGCAATGAAATTTCATTTTAATGATTGCCGATTAGCATACATTCAAAGTGATAATTACCCTATTCTGTTCTGTTCTGTTCTATTCTATTCTTTCCATATTCTATTCTATTCCTAAATTTATTCTATTCTATTCTATATTCTGTTCTATTCTAAATTCTATTCTATTCTACTCTATTTCTTATTCTATTCTATTCTCTATTTTATTCTACTCTATTCTGTTCTATTCTTTCCATATTCTCTTCTCTTCTCTACTCTCTTCTTCATTCTGTTCTATTTTCTATTCTATTTTCTATTCTACTATTTCAATATTCTCTTCTCTTCTATTTTCTATTCTATTCTATTCTACTCTATTCTTTTATTCTTTCCATATTCTGTTCTTTCCATGTTCTATTTTATTCTATTCTACTCTACTCTATTTCTTATTTTATTCTATTCTATTCTATTCTCTACTCTATTCTGTTCTATTCTTTCCATATTCTCTTCTCTTCTCTTTTCTACTCTACTCTACTCTATTCCTCATTCTATTCTATTTTCTATTTTATTATTTCAATATTCTATTACTTCAATATTCTGTTCTCTTCTATTTTCTATTCTATTCTACTCTACTCTGTTCTAATCTTTCCATGTTCTGTTTTATTCTATTCTATTCTACTCCACTCTACTCCACTCCTCTCTATTCCTTATTCTATTCTATTCTATTTTCTATTCTATTCTATTATTTCATTATTCTGTTCTATTCTATTCTATTCTATTCTTCTAATATATATATATATATATATTTGCATCTGGGGTAGCCAGACATCCTGCATGCTGGATGCCATCCTGAGAAGGCGCTCCTTTGGGGGCAGAGCAGCCCCAACATGTCAGAAATATTGTCCAAGATAACATATTTCTCCCACTTAATTACATATGGGATTGCCCCTGGACAGCTGTGCCAAGCACAATCTGTGCCAAATATTCAAGTCAGGGGACGGTTTGTTTGACTGCATCTTCAAAGGCAATGAGCTGACGGACCAGATGGAGTGTTTCTCTCCCTGGCCAACATCACAGCGCTTGGGGAACAGATCCCCTTCCCCTTAAAAAGCCCGCCACCTCTCTGCTTCTCCAGGGTGGCTTATATCCTGCTTGCATTCCTTCCTGAAGTCACTCTGAGCACGTGCAGAGTTTGGCAAAAGCTGTGGAGCCAATGGGGTTGACGTTGATCCCTGCCTCCAATTTCCTGGGGATACAGACAGTGGTAGGATTCAACTTTTTTTTTACTACCGGTTCTGTGGGTGTGGCTTGGTGGGCGTGGCTTGGCTTGGTGGGCGTGGCAGGGGAAGGATACTGCAAAATCTCTAAATTAAATATATTAAATATATTCATGGGCAATAACTCTGGTATTTTGGTTACAATCTTTTAAAGATAAGAGTTGGAATATACTTTCGTTTCCCCCCTTTTTTATGGCAACTACTAAAACAAGCATTGGAATGTTTTATGAGTTGACACATTCCCTCCCCATTCCTGGGGGAAGGTTACTGCAAAATCCCATCCCCCCCACACACCCCACTAACCTGCTTTCCAACTCTGTTCTCCTGTGCAGGGCAACCAAAGAAGACCCAGCCAATCAGGTGGGACTCAATGGGAGGCAGAGAATAGATGGGGCGGGGCCAGTCAGAGGAGGGATTTGCCAGTTCTCCAAACTACTCAAAATTTCAGTTACCAGTTCTCCAGAACTGGTCAGAACCTGTTGATTACCTCTTCTGGATACAGGTAGTCCTGGACTTATGGCCACAATTGAGTCCAGAACTCTGGTGACATTTGCTAAGTGAATTTTTGCCCTGTTTTACGACCTTCCTTGCCACAGTAGTTAAGGGATTCCCTGCAGTTGCTGAGTTAGTCACAAGGTCGTTGAGCGAATCTGGCCTCCCCCATTGACCCTGGGACACTGCAATACGAGTCAGTTGCTCCCCTAGCTAGAGACAAAGGAACTATGATAATGTCAGGACTCCAACAGGCATCCCCATTCAAATCACAAGTCTCTAGCCGCATCCTCAGAGTGAAAAAAATCGATTTATTTGGAGTTAACATGTCGGCATTACCCGGTTGCAGCCAACTCTGACACATCATTCATTTCACCCTTGACCCTTGTCTTCCCCCCACCTCCTGATGTATATTCTCCAATGAGACACATCCATAGCCATGTCATCAATAATGTTCTCCGGTAATAATTTTGCACGCCAGAAACTTCGGTTGCCAAAGCAATTATCTGAAGCCTTTAAGGAATGTACTGCTTTCCCCCCGTCCCTTTTTGCTGACAACTAAAAAGACCAAAGAAGTATTTTTTAGTTGACAGGTAACCGATTTCAGCAGCGACCTGGACTCCTTGGCTTAATTTATTGGACCTTAATTAAAATAAACCATGGCTTAACATAAGATATAAACCTGGGCATTAAAGTTCACTTTGAAGTCATTTACATGGACTTTGTGGAATTGCTTTCTGTGAAGCTCTCATCCTTAATCCACCATATATATATATATAGTATCTATGACTGCTGTCCGAGGTCCTGAATTCATCTCTGCTGTTTTCCTTCTCGTCTGAAGCACCACTGACCATGTGAGCCAAACCCTTCCTGCAGCAAAACGCTGGCATGAAAGTGTTAGCTCTACCGAACCATCTTCTACAGATATTAAACCAGAGTTAGTTTTTTTAAAGCCATGCGACACCACGGACATACACTCTTGCTACTGCCGTGCCTGTTTCTTGCAAAGAGTTGAATCAGAAACTGACTTGAAGTATGCAGTGAGGTGTTCCATAAATTTATCTTTAGGACCGGTGTATGCATTGGAAGTCAGGAAGATGTTGCTGAATTACAACTTCCAGCATCCCCAGCAGCCACCACTGACTGCAATTCCTAGCACCTTGCACCACTGGCCATTCTTTAAGGGGGCGGGATTCTGGTAGTTGTAATTCAAGAACATCTGGAAGGACAGAAGTTTCCCACCCCTTATTTACAAGAACTAGAATCAAGAGATGACCTAAATTTGTGGCTGACACTTAATTATTAGGGCTGCACAGCCAGTCTCTGATCTAATTCAAAATGTCAACTCAATTCAAGCTGACAGTTCAGTCCTCTTTGATTATTTGAATCAATTAAGAAGATCAAGTTGATGCAATGCTTCAGTCTGAAGTGTCAAATCAGGCTGATTCGATCCAGTTTTTAATCAACTTCAAAAGGAGGAGGGGTACTTTGCATGTCTCTGATTGAATTTGACGATTCAGTCACAATCGCCAACTCAGTCTGGAAAGTCAGTTTGAGCCAGTTATTCATCTGAACTGCCTTTGAACTGAATCCCCAACCTGAAGCTTTGCACAGCCCTAACTTATTATTAATAGAGTAATAAATAATAGAAGTCAGTGAGAAAAGACTTCCATAGTATTGCCAAGGAATCTTGCATGGCTGTGGCCACGCAGTCACCATAAACCAAAGTCAAGGGAAACTCTACCTGTTCCTACTGAGAGTGAAGATTGTGAACTCGATTGTGACAAACTGAAGATCTTTCCCGACTGAGGAAATAGGCAGAAGGAACATACAAAGCAGGTTCCAGTTGATACCAACACATCGAATTGTATTCTGTGATGATGGTGACATAATGAGGAGGAGGAGGAGATGAAGGATGACAATTAGGAGGAGGTGGTGGTGGTGGTGGTGAGGAGGAGGAGGAGTTGTTGCTGCTACTGCTACTGTTGATGTCTGGATCATTATGAAAAATTGTCTCAAGATGTTGGTGGTGGTTTGTTCTCCAAACTTGTTGCTTACTTTCCAAATGTTTCATCAGCAAGCTAGGAAACATGATCAGTGGAACTTTGGTTAAAGTGTCTTGTTTCAGTTCTCTTCTGCTTTTAAAGGTCTCCTGTGGTTAGTCATTCACATGACCAACTGTCCACATGAGACCGATAAAAGCAGAAGAGAACCGAAACAAGATACTTCAACCAAAGTTTTGCTGATGATGTTACCTAGCTTGCTGATGAAACGTTCGGAAAGTAAGCAACAAGCTCCGAGAACAGACCACCACCAACATCTACCACCTGAGCCACAAATAGATTCCACCATTTCTGGTTGTCTCAAGAGCTAAAGAACAAACTAAAAAGGCCAGGAATTATTACAGGAGGAATATGTACAGAAGAATTTGTCATCGCTGGAGCACACATTTTGAATGATGCGCAAGTCTATGCTGGGTTTCTTTGAGGACATCACACCATTTGGATATTGTCCAGGGCAACTGGGACTATAATTAGCAGTTCCTGTCTGGGAAGAAGCCGATTCTGGCCTCAAAAGCTCATGTCACAGTCAAGTCCATCTCTTCTCCAACTGCCATTCCTAATCAAGCCACCAAGATCCCCAGTGAAGGCTAAAGCAATCACAGTAAACCCACCAACTAACTTCTAAATATACCCTTTAAAGACAATTATCAGCCTAATCGACTCTTGGAGGATGAATTGGACTCCCTGGAGCTTCCCTCCCTGAATTCCTCTGGGTACAACAGGGCTGCTAAGAGCCCAATTTCTCACCCAGTGTTCGTGTACAGCTAAAGAGTGGCAGATGAGTCAGCTGGAACAATTCTAGAGTGAGATAATTCTAGGTTGCTAATGAAGGTTGAAGATGAGCACAGGTTGCCTTGGTCCAGCTAACAAGTGTATCCTAAAGAAATATTGAAGGTACACCAGATGAATAAGGGCTGGAATAAGTCATTGAACAGTCTCCATTTAGAAGTAAGATTTACTCTGTCCAGTCGTGTCCGACTGTAGGACTGTCATCTCTGTTTCTTGGCCAAGACAGCCAGCGTTGTCCATGGTCATGTGGCCAGCGTGGCTATGTGCCAAAGGCTCACGGAACGCTGTTACCTTCTCGTCAAACTGGTACCTATTTATCTACTTGCATTTGCATGCTTTCGAACTGTTGGGGTGGACAGGAGTAATGGGAACTCGCCCCATCACGCAGCACTCAGGTCTCAAACCTGGGCTGTCAACTTTCCAGTATCTTTAACCACTGAGCCATCGTGACCCTAGAACTACAGTAGAAGAAGCTTCCTGCCTCCACCCTGCAAGAACCCAAAGACCTGGCTCTGAAGTTTGGTCTGGGGACCAAATGGGGCAGTTCCATCCTGGTGGTGGTTGCTAGATTGATGGGAGGCTCCACCTTTGCTCCGTCTTGCTCTCGGCTCTCCATCTGTCCGTCTTTTTGGTTATCAGATTGATGTTGTTCATTCCCATTTGCAGTTGTTTATTTTATTGTTCTACGAGTCTACTTCTGTTCTGTTTGCACTCCTTTCCTTTCCCCCTTTTTCTCATGGAAGCCAGCTCGAGTAGCCCCACAGTGAGATAGGCAGCAAATAAATTTAACAAATAAATAAATAAATAATCTTGCTTATTCACTAGGACTGCACTGATAACCGCCAACCGTCCGACGGCAAGGGAGCAAATAACCTTCTCACCATAGTGATAGTTGACACTCCGTGCTACTGATTTGCTAAGTGTCTCCACCAGCTGGGACCTCCTCTCTCTCCTCCCATTTGCCTTTTGGCTTTGGGCACAAACCCCTTGCAGCTGGAGCTCCTCAAGCGTACAGTTCTCTGGTTCTTCTGGAGCTATTGAAAATCTTCTCTGGCCCATTGCCATCGGCTGAAGACTGTTTGTAGAGCTGGCATGTTCAATGAGCTTTGTCTGCCTCAACTCCCTGAAGGGTTGGGGCCAGTTCCTCAGAAGCCTGCAACTGATCTGATATTCCCTGGTAGGTCTGTGTAGGGGAAATGAAAACCTTCGCTTTCTCAGAAGTCCGGGCTTCTGAATAATTTCTGCATTCCTGCAAATGTTAAGAAGACTCCTCTCTTCTCTTCCCACCATACCCCCAACCCAGCTTGCTTTTAATTGAAGGTTTCAGCTATGTACAGCTCAGCAGCAGGGAACTGAGTTCACTAATAAGCTTATTGTCAAAGTAAACACCCTATCATGTTAAAAGCCATGCTGCTGCTTCTCTGGTTCAGGTCTTGTTTCCCTAAAACCAACTCAGATGAGTTCTTGAGCTGCCATCAGTTCAACGCCTCTTTCCCTTAAATTGGCATCCAAGCCAAAACACCCCCAAAGGAAGGTTTAGGATAGCATCTCCCAAATGTCTATGTCTTTCCCCCACCCCCCGCTCCACCTCTTGTTTGCTTGCTACATTCTGGTGTCTTTAATACCCCCATTAGAGGTGAACAACCATTTGTGATTTTACCAAGTCAGCTTTCTCTTGTCCCAGGAGCGGGGAAAATATATTAACTGATCGACTCTCTGCAGATCTAGAGTTGTAAAAGTCCATGCCATGCCTAAGCCACCAAAGGTAGACAAGGTTTAAAAAAAACACACAAGAAACCCTTCTCCTTATTTTTCTTCCTTCCCCACTTTTCTTTAAAACAAGGAAGAGTGCCGAGAGAAGGAAGTGCGTGTGTGAATGGCTAGGATGACACAAAATGCTCGTTGAAAGAAAAACCGGACTTCAGAAATGAGGTTGGGTCTTATATTTTGGTTTTCCTTCAGAAGCCTTGTGAAGGACCCTGGTCGGTTGGGCTACTTTGTGATTATTGTGGAACCCTGGAAAATGGGTTAATCCAGTAATCACATTAGAAGTGTTGTGAATGCAGCTTGGCTACGTGTCAGAAGAAGATGATAATAAGGGATGAAGTCAATGTTGTCCTGAAATCAGCTTTGTAATTTCTCAAGAGATTCCTTCCCGGGGAAAGTGCCTTCTCTCTTTCCACCCTTATTCTCTGAGTATCTGAGAATTTAATTCAAATTTCCTTTGCTAGCGTTCTGGAGGTGACTTTATTATGCCAGATGATAGCGTGGGGGCTGTTGTTTCCCATTAGTTCCCTTTCTGTTGCTCAGAAACTGGCCTGCCTGCCTGCATTTTTCTCAGTCTGCAAAAAGCTTGGGAAGAAAACGTCTTCTCTTGGTCTTTCCCCAAATTTTGATGACACCTAAGGAAGCCAAAGGGGATGTGGTGGCTCAGTGGCTAAGACGCTGAGCTTGTCAATCAGAAAGGTGGGCAGTTTGGCGGTTCGAATCCCTCGCATTGCCACGTAATGGAGTGAGCTCCCGTGACTTGTCCCAGCTTCTGCCAACCTAGCAGTTTGAAAGCACGTAAAAAAAATGCAAGTAGAAAAATAGGGATCACTTTGGTGGGAAGGTAACAGCGTTCCGTGTGCATTTGGCATTTAGTCATGCCAGCCACATGACCATGGAGACGTCTTCGGACAGCACCGGCTCTTCGGCTTTGTAATGGAGATGAGCACCACCCCCTAGAGCCCGAAACAACTAGCACATGTGTGTGAGGGGAACCTTTACCTTTAAGGAAGCCAAATCAATTCAGGGTCAGAGAAGATACGTTTGAGCCGTGAGAGAGAACAACTTCACACACTCCTCAATCATTGTCACCAAAGAAGTGTGAGGTTGTCCGATACCATTTGTGCAGAGCTCACTCAAAACCATCCCCTTTGAAAAGGGGATTCCAAAATAAAATTTTGTTTCCTCTTTCTGAATGCTAGGAAAGGAAGAAAGAAAAAGGCGAGAAGTTGTTTCTGCATGGCCCTAATTGGAAAAGAAACGGAAGCAAGGCAAATATTTGGGAGTGGGGAAACGGGCCATGTTGGAAGTCATCATATTAAAAGTAGGGAAACTTGCTCGCAGATTTGCAACGATGCTGAAAAGTTGAAACCGACAATAATGGCCAAGTTCTTTTGTTGTTGTTAATTGCAGAAAAATTGAGAGGACAGAATCATTAGTGAGTCCGACCAATATTGACATGATCCAGATACGCCTGCATATCCCCCAAGGATGGCTTTATGGAACGAGCAAGTCCAAACCATCTTTGGTCTCCCAAGCCAGCCTCTTGAAGCAGGCCAGCAGGAGGGCAGACCAAGCATGCCTCTTCCTTAAGAACCTATATTCATTATTTTTTAATCC
Source organism: Naja naja (assembly GCA_009733165.1). Taxonomy (NCBI): domain Eukaryota; kingdom Metazoa; phylum Chordata; class Lepidosauria; order Squamata; family Elapidae; genus Naja; species Naja naja. The sequence goes on from CM019163.1 coordinate 5,251,041, forward strand.
TCTTCCAATTAAGCTTTATTAAACTTTAACTAGTTAAATATTTCATTCTCTATTGCAGTAATAAACTGTTGCTGACTCTTGTTATATTTGCCAGTGTTTAATATCCTGCTTAACAGTCTCTGATTGTTAGCCAAAAAAATATTTAATAACAAGAAAAGAAAATCCAGTTCCTTTCTTTAGCGCAAACCAGTTGATTCAGCACATCTTTTGGGGAGGGGGTGGTTTTAGGATTAGGTGGGATGGAAAGGCCTAACTAACCCTTTCCCTGCCAATCGTCTCCGAGGAGAGGCAGAAAAGCACGCGCTCAACTCAACCTCGCGAAGGTTTGGCCAAATCTCTCGGTGGGAAACATTTGCTTAAATTGATCAAGAAGGGAAGTTAACTACCGAAAAGGAGAGGACTCGTTTTGATCAGGTTATCGTTTTGATCAGATCATCATCTCCCTTCCAACGAAGAATCCAAATGTGATGCATTTCACAACCATTCCCAAAGCACCAGAGGGCAACGCAAGAAAAAACAATTGGAAACTAATCAAGGAGAGAAGCAATCTGGAATGAAGGAGAAACTTCCTAGCGGTGAGGACAATCACTGTAACCAGTAGAACAGCTCACCTTCAGAATTTGTGGGCGCTCCATCACTGGAAGTTTTAAAGAAGAGACTGGACAGCCATCTACCTGAAATGGTATAGGGCAGTGGTGGCTAACCTTTTTGGGCTCCTGTGCCAAAAATTGGCCGTGCGCTTGCACGCTCACGCTCATGTGCCAGCACCCAGAAGGCAATGCACACCTCCCCACGCCCCCTACGTATGTGTGCCCAATCCCACCTACCCACCCCTGCCGCCCCCTTACCTGCACTGCGCCTCACAGCTGATTTTCATCCAGTTGAAGCCTTTTTCGGCCTTCCAGAGGCTTTAGGAAGGCTTCTGCAGGCTTTTCAGGCTGAAAACTAGCCCGTTTGTCACTTCCGGTATTTCTGGGAAAACAGGAAGTGATGAAAACGGGCCTAGTTTTCAGCCTGAAAAGCCTGCAGAAGCCTTCCTAAAGCCTCTGGAAGGCCGAAAAAGGCCTCAAACCAGCCAAAAAACCAGCTGTGAGGCGCACGTATGCGCAATGAGGTAAGTTTGCCTGCAGCTTGTGTGCCGGCACAAATGGCTCTGCGTGCCACCTGTGACACGTGTGCCATAGGTTCACCATCACGGGTATAGGATCTCCTGCTTGAGCAGGGGGCTGGACTAGAAGACCTCCAAGAACCCTTCCAGCAGTATTCTGATTGATTTCCACTTCCTCCAAATTTCAGTGAATTACTTCCAGTTAAGAAGAATGTTGGTGCAAACATGAAATTGCTTGGACAAGAGATGTGCAGTTGAATCCTGCCTACAAGCAGTCTTTGACTTACAACTACAAATGGGATGGGAACATCCATTTCTAAGTGATGAGGTCATTAAATGGGCCACACCTAACCTTTTTGGATATGGTCGTGAAGCAAATAGTTACGTTTGTTAAGAGAACCACATGGTTGCTAGGCAAATCCAGCTTCCTTCCCTCCCCTCTCCCAATTGACTTTGCTTGTGGAAGCCTCCTGGGAAAGAGATAAATGACCCTCAAAAAAAAAATACATGCTGATTCCCAAGCAGCTGTATTTTGAACACATGACCACAGGGATGCTGGGATGGTCGTAAGCATGAGGTCCAGTCGTAAGCCACTATTTTCAGTGCTTTTGTAACATCAAAGAGTTGTTGAACGAACGAGCATAAGTTGAGGGCAACCTATAGTTAGATTCTGCATTGAGGGTTTGTGTGCAGGGATTGCACAACCAGCCCCTCTCAGCTTTATTGTTCTTGGAAGGAATAAATAGATAATCAAAAATATGGTGATTCTCCCTGGTCAATTGGGCACACTGATTAGGAGCACTTTGGTGGACAGATTCCCCCAAGTGCTCCTTTGACATCTATCCAAGAGTTTTCAGTTCCATCGTTGGCTGAAAAATGACACCAGACTGAGAGTACAGAATCCCTTGGAAATTGTAGAGAGTATAAATATATATATATTTCTTGATGAACATTCCAGCACTGTCATGGCCTCATCTGAATAAAAGTCATTAGAGGTTGGAATGCATCAGGGTGATCCTTTTGAATACCCCACGTCAGATGAATGAAGCTGAACCACAGGATCTGGGTCAGAACCGGTCACTCCCAAACTTGGAGCTTTCTATCCAAGTCTCCGAGTGTGTTGCCCAAAGTCTCCTAGCTGGCTTTCATGCCTAAGGCAATACTAGAATTCCCAGTCTTCTAGTGAGTGGCCCAAAGTCTCCTAGCTGGTTTTCATGCCTAAGGCAGTACTAGAATTCCCAGTTTCCTGGCAATTGGCCCAAAGTTTCCAAGCCAACTTTCATGCCAATGGCAAGACTAGAATTTACAGTGTCCTAGTTTCTAAGCCAGCACCTTAACCACTAGGGTAAACCGGCTGTCTTCTTTAGAACTTGTGAACAATCCTTTTTAATTCCAGGACATTCTTCTACAATCAGGTGCTCTCTGTCTATATTGGAGCATGTGTTCCATTGTGCTGGAATGGAATTCTGGGATGGTAATCCCCATGCATCTGGAGGTCACTAAGTTGGAGAAGGCTGGCCTGGTAGAACATTGTTGTCTCAGCAATGTTGAGGAGCAGCCCAGCCAGAGTCACCATATCTCCAGGGAGATGATACATAATTATGACAACATTTCCTCTCAGCTCGCCATCTTCCTTGCACGGAGCCCCCCAGGATCCAAAGACATAACATCCATGCTAAAAATTTAGGACCACTTTGATTTTAAGTGTTGAAGGATGGAAAGCAACACTCTTCAAAGGAGAGAAGAAGAAAAAAATAGGGACAAGGAACAAGGAAATAGATTGCACTAAAGCTCACCCTAAAATAATTATGGGGAGATACTATGTGTATTAACTCCACGGGAACACAGAAACAACATACAAAGGCATGCTCAAGAATATACAATAAAAATACTAAATATGCCAGAAAAATGTATTGATCAAAATACAACTTTTTATGAATTTTATTTTTTTTAGAGTTTACAGTGGCACTTTCCACATTGGTGTTACATCCATGCTCTTTGACATAGCCTTTTTTCCACTTGGGAAACCCCAGGCACATTTACAAGTACCAGCATGTTCTTGGAACACCTAAAACCATTGCCCATCCCTGGCCACAAAGCCATAACCAGCTGAAGCCACATTTTTGAATGGACCTACATTTTGGTTATTGAAACTATTCTACATTTTGGGAAGTTGGGATGGAGACAGTCTCATCAAGGTGAGTCCATAGAACTCAAGTTTTGACCAAGACATGATAGCGTTATCAATGTCTCCTCAGAAGCAGAAGACAAAACTTCTCTCTGTAGGACCCTTTGGCTGACTTGAAATGCTCTTATTGAATTATTGACTGCCTGGATTCACTTAATGAACTAACCAGCTTTGCTGAAGGTAAGAGGGGAGACTTTGGTCTTCCCATCAGGGAGAGAGTCCTCTGCTCAGGAGTAGGATTCTGCCAGTTCAGACTGGTTTGGGTGTATCCCTAGCTCTGAAGATCAACTGGGAGTGAACCGGTTTGATCCGACAATCATGTGGGCCGCCCACCTGCCCCTGCACTGTACTGACCTTTTGTCAACTCAGAAAAAATTTCTATGGTCTTTTTAGAGTTGCCAACAGAAAGGGAGTGGGAAGCAATGCGGCAGCTTGCAAACCGAAACGGCATTCCATAAATGTTTTCAAAGACAGTAACTAGGTGACTGAAGTTTCTGCCAGGCAAATATCTAACTGGAGAACATGATTGATGACTCTTGGCTATGGAGGTGTCCCATTGGAGAATATGAATTATGATACACCCAGGGGGGTGGGGGAAAACCAGGGTCAAGGGTGACAATGAATGATGTGTCTCAGAGTTGGTTGCACCCAGGCAGTGCTGGCCATGTTAACTTCCTTTGGAAGTTTTGGAAGTTTGGCTCAAGACTCATGATTTAAATGGGGGTAACTGCCAGAATCCTGACACTTTTATCGTCCCAGCTGATCAGCGCGGAAGAGCAGATTGCCGGTCCTCACCTGTGTTACTCCCTGCCCCCAAGTAACATAGCAGCTAAGGATTTTTGCATTGCTGTTCACACACGCCGAACTGGTTGTTATACCGGGAACATCCCACCCCTGCCTGTGCTTATTTGTCTGCTTGTTTCCAGGCTGATGTATCGAATCTAAATTGGAAGGATCTCCTTTCAAGGCAATGGATCCAAAGCTTCCAAAACATCGACTAGAATGGCCACTGGAGACTTGGACAATTGTAAATATACCTTATCTGAAAGGGCCAGGAGCTACCAATCAATCGATCAATCAATCAACCAACCAATCAATCAATCAGAATAGAGCTGGAAGGGACCTTGGAGGTCTTCTAGCCCAACCCCCTGCTCAAGAAGGAGACTCTGTCCCACTTCAGGCAGATGGCTTCCCAGTCCCTTCTTAAAAACCTCCAGTGATGGAGCACCAGGGGTGCGATTCAATTGGTGTAACAACCAGTTTGGTGAGGGCGTGCTTTGTGCGTGTGTGTGCTAAACGCGTGCTTCGCACACACGCAGAGCTTTTGCTACTGACCTTCTCCAGCAATCCCTGTGTGTTAAACAGCTGACGCGCGGCAATCGCTGTGCAACGCAAATCAGCGGAGCTTGAAAATCAGGATATAAAGCACAGAATAGAGCCAGGGCAGGCCCAACAGCTGATCCTCGGAGCTACTAGTTCACCCAAACTGGGATAAACCAGTAGAATCCCACCTCTGTGGAACATCCACAAGTTGTGAAGGCAAGCCATTCCCCTGGTTAATTGTCCTCAACTGTTAGGAGGTTTTCTTCTTAATTCCAGGTTGCTTCTCTGTGATTGGTTTCCATCCATTGCTTGTTAACGTGCCTTTTTAGAATAGAATAGAATAGAATAGAATAGAATAGAATAGAGAATGGAATGGAATAGAATAGGAATAGAATAGAATAAAATAGAATAGAATGAATGAATGGAATAGAAATAGAATATGGAATAGAATAGAATAGAATAGAATAGAATGGAATAGGAATGGAATAGAGAAAGGAGAATAGAATAGGAATGGAATAGAATATTAGAATAGAATAGAATAAAGAATGGAATGGAATGGAATAGAATAGAATAGAGAATGGAATGGAATGGAATAGAATAGAGTAGAATAGAATAGAATAGAATAGAGAATGGAATAGAATAGAATGGAATAAAGGAATAGAGAAATGGAAATGAATAGAATAAGAATAGAATAAAATAAAATAGAATAGAATAGAATAGAATAAAGAATGGAATGGAATGGAATAGAATAGAATAGAGAATGGAATGGAATGAAATAGAATAGAATAGAATAGAATAGAATAGGAAATAGGAATAGAGAGAGAATGGAATGGAATAGAATAGGAATAGAATAGAATAAAATAGAATAGAATAGAATAAAGAATGGAATGGAATAGAATAGAATAGAGAATGGAATGGAATGGAATAGAATAGAGTAGAATAGAATAGAATAGAATAGAATAAAGAAATAGAATGGAAGGAATAGGAATAGATAAATAAATAAATAAAATAAATAGAATAGAATAAAAGAAAAAAAAAAGAATGAATGGAATAGAATGAAATAGAAGGAATGGAATGGAATGGAATGGAATGGAATGAAGAATAGGTAGAGTAGAGTATAGAGTAGAGTAGAGTAGAGTAGAGTAGAATAGAATAGAATAGAATAATAGAATAGAATAGAATGAGAATGGAATGGAATAGGCAGAGGCAGAGAAGAGCAGAGCAGAGCAGAGCAGAGTAGAGTAGAGTAGAGTAGAGTAGAGTAGAAGTAGAATAGAATAGAATAGAATAGAATTCTGAGAGCATATACACTGCATATACATATATACACTGAGACCCTATGCACCAAGACAAATTCCTTGTGTGTCCAATCACACTTGGCCAATAAATAAATAAATCTATTCTATTCTATTCTTTTTGTGTTTTGGAAAATAAGTTGGCCCCCTCTTCTCTGTGGCAGCCCCTCAAATATTGGAAGACTGCTATCACGTCACCCCTAGCCCTTCTTTTCTCTAGACTAGCCAAACCCAGATCTGGAAAGATTGGTCTGGCTGATAATTCCATCAACTAGAAAACCAAGCTCCTTCAGCAAAAAGCCAAATCCTTTGGTTTGAATCTTAAAATTCAACCCCAATTTAGGTTCTTATTTGCAATTAAAGTGTTTTGGTTGTGTTTCTTTTCCCTCTGGATTACTGGATACTCCTTGGGTTGGGAAAGCTGATGCCCAGGCTTTAGTAATCAGAGAATCCCAGCATGAGGCTAATGAAGCAACGGGGATTATTTGTTTTAGCCCCCTTAGGTAGCTTTTTTGTTGTCGTTGTTTTTAAAAAACCTTCGTTCCCCTGAGGATATGCATTTATGCATTTATATGTCACATTTAGAAAGTCCCCTTTATTATTTTTATAAATAACTCAAGACCATGAACGTACTTAATATTCCTTCCTTCTATTTTTCCACAACAACCCTGTGAGGTGGGCTGGGATGAGAGAGAGGAACTGGCCCATAGTCAACTTTCATGCTGATGGGACTAGAACTCACCATCTCCATGTGATTGGCCCAAAGTCACTCAGCAGGTTTTCCATGTCTGATGAGACTAGAACTCACTGTCTCCTGGTAATTGGCCCAGAGATACTCAGCTGGCTTTTGTGCCTAAAGTGGCATTAAAACTCACCATCTCCAGGTGATTCGCCCAAAGTCACCCAGCAGGTTTTCCATGTCTACGATGAGACTAGAACTCACTGTCTCCTGGTGATTGGCCCAAAGACACTCAACTGCTTTTGTGCCTAAAGTGGGACTAGAACTCACCATCTCCAGGTTATTGGCCCAAAGTCACCCAGCAGGCTTTCGTATCTAAAATGGGACTAGAACTCACTGTCTCCTGGTGATTGGCCCAAAGATACTCAGCTGGCTTTTGTGCTTAAGGTGGGACTAGAACTCACCATCTCCAGGTGATTGGCCCAAAGTCACCCAGCTGGCATTCCGAAGGCAGAACTACAGCTCGCCATCTCCTGGTTTCTGCCCTGATGCCTTCCCCACTAGACCAAACTGGTTCTGACGCCATTTAAGGATCTTGCTTTATTTTTTCTCCTCCACCCAAACTTCCCAAGTGGAATGATATTCCTTAATGGCTCGTCATGATCTTAAGTCAAAATCCTTCTTAGGATAAATACACTCCCCTCCTCTTCTAAACCCAATTATCCTTGTAGCCTTTTCCCCACTCTTTCTTGGATCCTTTTTAGGACATCCCAACAGTCAGTCCATGTTTATCTGGCTGCATTTATAGCAACAATAACTCACCAAAAAAAACCTTTTTTTCCATTAATAATTGGCAAAAGGAAGGGGAGGGAAAGCTATCATCAACCTGACTGTAGTACTTACAAATTGTTTTATTGGGCTTGCTAAAGAAGATGAAGCTACTACAGGCCTGGAAATCACAGCACAGAAAACCCCCAGTGTGTTTGTCCAGTTTTTAGGCTAATAGGAGTTGTCATAATTGCATTTCACACATTCTATGTTAAGGCAACTTTAAATCCAGCCAGAAATCCACCCATGGTAAATAGCGTTGATCTTTGACAACATTTAGGAAGACAAAGCTGGATAGAACTCAGAAGAAAGGTGGAGAACCGTGTTCCTCCGGGGTCTGGTGGGACTTCAACTCTCATTATTCTCAACCAACACGCCACCAAGAATCTCAGCGCAACAGGGATATTGTAGTATCGTTACATTTCAGAGTCCTGCTGTAGAGGAAGGACAGTTAAAGGGAATAAACGCTTTGGGAGAACATAAATTTCTCCCTCCGTTTACCCTTAAGATGGAGACGTAAATGTGCAATTATTAGAAACCACCAAATGTAACATGTTCTCCAAATGTTCCACTAAGCCCAGCAAACCTGTTGCAGCATATTCTACAAATAGACCCTCGGTGTTATTTTGTCCCCCCCCCGCACCAAAAACTAACACACTGGAGAGAATCCAATAATGGTGAGTTGAGGTCACACGGGGGGGGGGCTTCGTGTAAAGGCAGTGTGGGCAGCGGTAGTAAAGCAAGGAGAAGTGAGCATGGCTAAAAGCAGGAAGTGGGAAGAACCAGGGTATCCTTCCTCTGTTTTCAATTTTTATTACTTTCCCCTCCTGATCTTCCCCTATCGTATCCAGTTTTAACACCTTGGAGGTCAGTTTTAAGCCACTGAAAGTTGATGTTACTGTAGAGTCCACGGTGCCAGAAAAAGACATGTAGCCTGGAGACCTGAGTCTGAATCTTAAATAATACGAGGAGTGGATCGAGAGTTGTTCTCCTTGCAATGAGGCAGCCTGGAAGTTGTGCCTGTGTGCAATTCTCGCAGGTTCAGATCACAACCGAGAGTAAGATAATCACTCCAGCAGGAACCGCTGGCATTCAATCCGATTTGGGATAAGTGACCTGATAGTCCTCAACTTACGAGCACAATTGGGACTGAAAACTTCTGTCGCTGAGTTGTGCCCAATTTTACGCCCTAAAGAGCTGTGGTGGTGCAGTGGTTAGAATGCCGTACTGCAGACTACTTCTGCTGACTGCCGATTACCAGCAGTTTGGCAGTTTGATTCTCACTGGCTCACGGTTGACTCAGCCTGCCATCCTTCCGAGGTCGGTAACAATGAGGACCCAGATTGTTGGGGGCAATAAGCTGACTCTATAAACCGCTTAGAGAGGGCTGTAGAGCACTGTGAAGTGGTGTATAAGTCTAAGTGCTATGGTTTTGTCACCATGTTTGTTAAGTGAATCATAGAGTCAACCTTGAGTTGGTCAGGATTGAACTGCTGGCTATGGGCAGAGTTTGCCTGCAATATAGCATTCTAACCACTGCGCCACCATGGCCCTTCCTCCCTCCCTCCCTCCCTCCTCCCTTTTCTTGTATACCACTTCCCTCCCCTTCCTTCCTTCCTTCCTTCCTTCCTTCCTTCCTTCTGTCTATCCTTCCTCCTTCCTTCCCTTCCTTTTCTTGTATACCCCTTCCCTTCCTTCCTTCCTTCCTTCCTTCCTTCCTTCCTTCCTTCCTTCCTTCCTTCCTTCTCACTTAGCAATAGCACTTAGACTTATATACCACTTCACAGTGCTTCACAGGCCTCTCTAAGTAGTTTACAGAGTCAGCACATTGCCTGCAACCCTCTGGGTCCTCAGTGCTACACCGATGTAAGAGATGGCAAGGTGGCTGGCAAAAGAAGAGATCATGTAAGCAGACATAAACAATGATCAGACCAAAAAGGACTTTCCCTAAATCCCTAAGCAGGATTTCTTCAATCGGAATCCCGTGGCCGACGTGATTGCGACTTCTAGAGGTTGAGAAGTGATGCTGTCACCTTGTTTTATGGCTACTGGTCTCACCTGGAAGTCTGCAAATTAATTTTCCTCTTATTCCCCACCCCCCCACCCCAAAACACACACATAGAGCTGACGTCCAGTGAATTTGGGGCTATGAGGTTTCCCGTTCAATCAGGTCACGATAGCATCCCTCATTTGCAGGTAGTGTTTGATAGTTCCTATTCACAGACGGGGGGTATTTATAGAGACGTGGGCAGGCGCCCTGAACAGGTGTGAAGGATGTTGAGTTGAAGGAACACGTCGGCTGGAAGCGACAAGCCCAGCAAGGCAGAGCTGTTAGGAGACAGAGAAGCAAGAAAGAGATGTTCTTGGGCAGCTACACCAGTTGCAAGTTCTTGGGGTGGGGGTGGGGGCAAGGTGGGTTGTGGCATGGCCTCAAGAAATCCCTTACACACCGACTTGATACACAATATACACTTCAACGGAGATCAGCTGGCTCTCAAGTTTTGGCAGCAAACCAAGCTGTTGCACATCGACAATAATCCTGCTGCTGACAAATAAGGGCAAGAAGCTAAATTCTCTGGGGAGATCTCCAACGCTTGGTGGAGGCTACAAGTCACCCAGGGGCCATCACCTTGGCTGTGTGGCTGGCTACTAGAAATACACTGGGGCAACCTACAGCTCCGGATGGATCTCATGAGAGCTGGCCACTGGTTCCTTTGAAGGTTCAAACGGGTGACCTATTACAGCTTGCATATTTTAAAACAAGACCGTGTTAGCCCTCAGGGGAAAACTGTGAGGAATCTGGTAGACGTTCTGGTAGACGTTCTTCTGGCTAACACATGTCCTTAAAGTGCCTAAGCGGCAGCTTAAAAAGTTTCTGCCTTCTAAGAACATGTGTTAGTTGGAAAAAAAAGATGCTACCGGATACCTGAACTTTTGAGCTTGGACACGGTCTGAAGAACAGTCTCTCTTCCAGATGTTTTTCATCTCTGACTTACTGGTTGACCCTTGTCCTGGCCTCTAGCAGGTCAACAGTGAAATCAATATGGATTCTTGTTCATTGGATGAATTCACGCAGTGGATGGACATCATCTGGGATAGTTTAATCTGGATACTTGCACTGAATAGAAAATGGCCAAAATGTCCCCTTCTAGCTGGATGATTCTGTTATTCTATGGTACATTCATATTTTTCCAGTTTCTCCAAGTAGCTGTCTACAAAGCAGCCCAGCCCATGCGTTAATTATGGTTGGTTGCACAGTAAACCAGATGTTTAGATTGGATTTGGCATTTTATCCACCTATCAAATCCTTCCCAAGCATCTGGGATAGGGAGATGTTTAATAATAAATTCCTTGTGTGTCAATCATACTTGGCTAATAAAGAATTCTCTTTATTCTACTCTACTCGATTCTACTCTACTCTATTCCTTATTCTATCCTATCTATCCTATCCTATCCTATTAATTCTATTCTATTCTACTCTATTCTAGTTCTGTTCTGCTCCACTCTACTCTATTCCTTATTCCTTATTCTATTCTATTCTATTCTATTCATTTCTATCCTATCCTATCCTATCCTTTTCTATTCTATTCTAATCTATTCTACCCTATTCTATATTCTCTTCTCTTCTCTCTCTTCCATTCCACTCCACTCCACTCTATTCCTTACTCTATTCTATTCATTTCTATTCTATTTTATCCTATCCTATCCTATTAATTCTATCCTATTCATTTCTATCCTATCCTGTTCCTATTCTACTCTATTCTATTCCTTATTCTATTCTATTCTATTCTAAATATATTCTCACAGGTTGTAAACTGTTTCAAGTAAAGCTGCATTTTGCAATTGACTGATGGTGCTTTTGTCAATGCCAATGGCATTCAAGTGATCACCAGAGGTGATGGTGGTTGTTATTGTTATTTCTGTATCACTGAAATAGTGATACAGTGGTTCAGAACTTCCCATGTTCCCAGCATGACAGATTTTTTGTTCCTTCCCAACATCAAAATATCCCATCCATGCACGTTTTGGGGTGTCACTCTCTCTGCTGCCCAACAAACACATTTGCTCAACCAGCAAAGAACGTGGCTTCTCGACATTTTTTGTGCACAAATCTAACTACAGACACAGCCCTGAATACGCACACCAGTACATGAACCTGGGTTGCACATGCATGTAAGCTGGGATACAAATCAGAAAGGGCATCTTTTGTTATTCTTGGCCAGAAACATCTAATCAATTACAATAAATTCTGTCCTGAGCCTAAAGTATCACCTCCATCTTTGGAAAGAGCAAGCGAGGGGCAAGGAACTCTGCACATGCTCCTCGACCAGGAGGAGTTTTGGTATTTATCTATTGTCAATACATGCCGGTTGCCAAGCACCCGAATTTTGATCACGTGATGACAGGGATGCCGCAAGAGTCATAAGCGTGAGGAGCGGTTGTAACTCCCTATTTTCAACAGGGTTGTAACTTCAAACACTCGCTAAATAGTCCTCGGCTGAGGGTTACCTGTGTCCCAGGTCCAATTATTGATCAGACCTGCTGCACATTGTTCTTCTTCTTTCTTGGTCCTGCCTAGGTATCTGATGCAACGGAAGCGGCGATAGACTAGATTTTGGAAGCCCACCACTCTCAATTCCAAAACGTCTTCTGCAACAATGGTGTAAGAGTTGGTGGGCCGGATGGACAAGGAAGGATGCCAGACCCCTAAGTACTTCCTGAACTCTGCGTCGCCTGAGCCCCGGGTAGGTCCCGCTTCTCTGACACTCCCCACCCCTTCACCAGGGGAGGGGGCGAGTTTTCCAGGACCTCCCCCTTGAAGAAGGGGAAGGGTTCCTCCCCGCGTCTCTCTGCAAGAGCCCCGCTCCCCTGCGCTCACTGCCTTCCTCGTTGGCTCCCCAACACACACACACCGGCCCCACTCCGAAGACCCCCTTTCTGCCTCTTGCCCGACGCTCGTTCGGCTTCCCTTCGTCTCCCATCCCTCTCCCCTTCCTCCCTGCCTGATTGGCCGAAGCCTGTCCTTATGCTAATCATATGCGAATAGTCCAGGGCTAGTCAGCTGACGTCACCGGGCCCAGTGGCCGCCGCCGCCGCCGCCGAGGGAGGGGGAAGAGGGGAAGAGGGAAGAGGAGGAGGAGGAGGAGGCGAAGCGGAGCGAAGTGGAGCGCCTTCCGTCGCCCAGGCAAAGCGGGGAAGATCCGGCTGAGCGCGGCGCGGGGGAGTCCGGGCTGGGCAGCCCCCCCCCCCGCTTCCCTCTCGCCCTGCTCCCGCGCGGCGCAAGCAGGCAGGCAGGGCTCGCCGGGGCGGGGCGGCCGGGGCGGGGCAGCGCCTGCTGGGAACATCATGGCTACTCTGGCCAACGGGCTAGCGCAGCAGCAGCAGCAGCAGCAGCAGCAGCAGCAGCAGCAGCAGCAGCAGCAGCAGCCGCCTCCCGCCGGCCCCCCCCCGCCGCCGCCGCCGCCCCCGCCGCCGCCGCCGCCGCCGCAGGCGGAGAGCGCCGCTTTCAGCACCACGAACAGCGCCGCGAGGATGAACGGGCTGACGGCGCCGGCGCCCGGCCCGGGGGGTTCCATCGCCATGAAGGACCACGATGCCATCAAGCTCTTCATCGGCCAGATCCCGCGGAACCTGGAGGAGACCGACCTCAAGCCCCTCTTCGAGGAATTCGGCAAGATCTACGAACTCACCGTGCTCAAGGACCGCTTCACCGGCATGCACAAAGGTAAGCAAGGCAAGGCAAGGCTGGCCGCCAGCCCGGAGATCGCTCGCTGGCTGCCTGGCTGCCTGGCTGGCTCGCCCGCGCGGACCCCTCCTCCGGCTCCGACGCCTCCCGAGACCCGCCACGCCTGCCCCGCCTGGCCGGGCGGAGGGGCCAACAAAGGAACCGCCGCCGCTCTCTCTCTCTCTCTCTCTCTCTCTCTCTCTCTCTCCTCTCTCTCTCTCTCTCTTCCTCCGTGTATGTGTGTGTGTGTGTGTGCGCGCGCCCGCCCGTGGGTGCGCAAGCGAGGGAGACGTGCAGTTCTACTCGGAAGCAAGCCAGCCAACCAGCCAGCCAGCCAGCCAGCCACGGAGCCCCGGCTTTCGTGGTGGGGGAAAGTGCGTGTGGCCTGGCGGCCCACGGGAAAGAAAGTGACCTCCCCCCCCCCCACCCGGCCCCAGCTGGGCTGCCGCCTCGGAAGATGGCTTGGGAGGGTTCGTCACCCACCGGGGTGTTTGCGTCCTGGGAAGGGTTTGGCTTGGGCACAAAGGAAATGACAGAGGGAGGGAAGGAGAATGCCGGCCCTCCCCGCTGTGGTGCCCCCCCCCCCTTACCTTACCCAGATCGTATCAATAAACCTGTGTGCAAACTTGGGTGACAGGGTTTTTTTTTTTAAATAACCTGGCCAACAAGAGAGGATGGAGTTGTGACACGTGGAAGGGGGAGATCTCCCTCCCTCTTCCCCCCCTCAAAAAAAACTCCATACATTTTGGCAGGAAGAAGTTAACGCCGCCAGCGAAGCCCCCTCCCGCCCCCTCCTCCGCCTCTTTCCCAGGTTGTGTTGTTCTTCGCAATTCGTTGGTTAGGCATGCGGGCGTCTTCAGTTGGGTTTGCCTCTCGGAGTAAACACACCTTAGAGAGGGGGCTGCACAGCTCCTCACTAACGCAGCCGTGCTCAAGGTCCGGGGGTGGGGAGGTTCGGGCTCACCTCCATTCATCTTTTTGTCATGTATGCTCCAGGTGCATTGCACAATTCCCTCCCCTCCCCTCCTCCCCAAATGGGAATCGAAAGAAAGAAGAACTAGTGTTCCAACGTTGGGCAAACGCAAAGTTGGGCTGAGTGAGACATTTGGACGAAACCCACCCCACTCCATCCCTCCGCCTCCCCATCAAAGGGTTGGCTGGATTTGTGAGAGAAGAAGTGAATGAATCCAAAGGGTGTGAGTGTGCCTGCATGGGTGTGTAACGTGTGTAAGAGAGAGAGAAACAAGAGAGATTTGTAAACACAACCGGAAGCCCAGATCTTCTGAATGAGGACAGGAGGTGCTGTACTGAAGGTGCCCCCCCCCTCTTGGTTTGGTTTCACTGCAAAGTTTGTTGTGATGCATTTGTGCCTCATGAGGAGGTAGCAGGGAGGCTGGGGGGAGGTCCTGCATATGCTGATGAAGGAGCATGTGTATTTGCAGGGGAGGGGGCCAGGAATCATGCACAAACACTTCCGGATTTGCATAATCTGTTTCTTTACCAAATTAGCTGAGGTTGTTTGGTTCCCCCCCCCTGTTTTTCTGAGTTCTTTTGCAGTAGGTTAATCCCTAAAGCCAACAAACCAATAAATCCAGGCACCAAATATTTATTTGTTGGTTTATTACCTCAGCAAGCTTCATACGTGAATATAGATATGACATCTTTGACAGTCCTGGTGAAGTGTGTGGTGTGAAGCTAGCATTTCCTGCCCTCTCCCCACCCACGAAAATGGTTTCCACAACAACTGGCTTCGGAGGTATAAAGATCTACGGTTGGAGGATTTCCTGCTTCTTGTTCCTCAGCTGACTTAGATCCGGGGTGAAGACTGGTGAGCATGTGGAAGGACGTGTCTTTCTGTGTGCACACGGCGTATCTTCACACCAGGAGCCCATGTTTGGGTCGTGGCATGACATTATTTGCGTGCACTCAAGTCAGTTTTGACTTCTTGCAATTGGCTGGAGAGTTCCTTGCAGGTTTCTTGGCAACCTTTTCTGGAACTGGTTCATCATTGGCTTCTTCTTCTTCTTCTTCTTCTTCGGACTGAGGGAAAGGGGCTGGTCCACAGTTGCCTTAGGTCAGGACGAGAATTCATGGTCTTCCTCTTTGTAGACAAGGGCCTTTAGCAACTACCACACCAAACAAGATTTCCATATCAAGAATGGACTGTCTGCGTCTGAATGCAATCTCTTAGGAGACCCCCTTGGGTTCCTACTCTGTGGAATTTCTTGGAAGCATTTAGTTGAGTATGGATAACAATATAATTTACCCACCTGGCACAGTGCTTAAGGCGAGACTAGAACTGCCAGGTCCAAGTTTCTAGACCAGTGACTTTAACCCCTATTTGAAGTAGGCTCAATATCAGTGATTTGTGTGTGCCCAATTTTATCAGCATTTTAGCGTTTTAACAGCAGCACAGAACTGTGTGTGCGTGAGAGAGAGAGGGGGGTCTGTATTCTACAATCCACTTTCACTTTTCCAGAGAGTACCATTCTTCTTTGTCACCTCAAAGTTAGAAAGAGGTCGACTTGCTCATAAAACTTCTCGATATTAATTTTACTGAAGGTCAGAAATCAATTATCATGGAATTAGTGCGTTCACACAGGCAAAATGGGTTCTGTTAGGTGAGCGATTTCTAGGAGCTAAAATGGAGGATAGAAGGGGAAAAAACAACGAACAGATACCATAAGAGAAAAGGGAGGCTCAGTATTGCTTAAGAATGCTTGCATTTCACTTTTTCTTCCCCCAAATAGCAGGTTCGTCTACTTCATGTTATATTTTTAGCCCCACTTCTTGGAAGTTGTCAGCAGACGGCTCTCTACTTTCCATTAAATGCGTAGATAAAACTTCCTGTTACATGTATGACCAACCTTTTGGCTTTTTAGCCATGAGAGAGTGAAAGCATTTGCTTAAGGCTGAGATCTTAGAGCATGCTTACCTGTTCTGTGAATTCAGCAAGACTTTTTTTTCCCCTAAGTAAACATGTATTGCTCTCATTCGAAGGAAATGTGAACAACATTTTAACCAGAAGTTATAACTCTGCGTTTAGTTATCTGAAAACAAACAAACAAAACCAAAATCTCACCTGAATTCAGGGAGACTTATTGTGGGTGGCTGTATTTTTGAATTTTCAGCATCTTACGTTTCACATTGGTTCTTTTCTTGTGGGTAAAATACATGATCAATGCATTTCAAGATTGGAGAAAAGGGGCATTTTAAAACGCATCTTATTCCAATGGACCCCACTCCCTGGGGGGAAAAAGGCTGCCCCAATTTCTTTGTTTTTATAACTTTCTCCAGATTAGCTACAATATTTTGAAAAGTGTACTTTCTGAATGGATGTAAAAACTAGGATTTGACGCCTGGTGTTGGGTTGGTGCTGCAGAATACGTAATAGTCAGGAAGAAGATTCACCTTAATTTTCTATCATCTCCAAAACAAATGGACAGGATGATCTTTAAAGTAATACTTTAAAAAGGGTAGCTTTGCAACATTTAGGCCTGAAGGTGTGGTGGAAGGAGACTGGGATATAGATAAAGCAGTGGAGAGTGGAAAAAGAAGAGAGAAATGAGATTTTATTGGGCAAGAAACAAACAAGCAGATAGGTGAACTTCTGTCTCTTGCTCAACAAGGGTGAAACAGGAGATAGCCTGTCATTAAAATGAATATATATGAATATCATGTTTCTTGCTGGCAGACAGAGGGATAAAGGAAGTTGGCTGGCCCCTGTAGTTTCTTTAGAAAATAATATGCAATTTGTCAAAACGAATCCGGCCATCTTTACACATTTGTAAACTGTAGCATTTCCAGAGCTTCGTGGTAAGCTCCTTCCTTCGTTTTAGATACCGAACTCCAATTTAATTACCACTTATCTCATCAATAAATTGCCATCCTCATTGCCATCAGCAGCAGCAGCAGCAGAAGCATTCCTGTTTGTAGCTGTTTATCAATACTGGAAGCTTTGCCAACCAAAAAGAAAATCCAACTTGCTTCCCTCTTTAAAAGCCGAGCTTGATCCATTCAGTGAAATGTCATCCTTCATTTAATGAAGACCCTGTTTGGTTCTGTTTGTCTATCAAGTATGTGTCTTCTGCGGTTCCTATCTGCATTCAGGATAAACCAGTAGGATAAACTTCCTTCCTTCCCTCCCTCCTTCCTTTCTTCCTTCCCCTCCCTCCCTCTCCTTCTTTCGTTCCTTCCTTCCTCTCCCTCTTCTTCTTTCCTTCCCCTTCCTTCCCCTCCCTTCCTCCCTTCCTCCCTCCCTTCTTGCTTTCCTTCCTTCCTATCTTTCTTCCTGGATTCCTCCTGCCATAAGCATTTGCCTATCCCTCACCTGGTTTGTCCGCAGGATTCTTGTTCTGGCTTTAGGTGTCTGTCACTCTTGATTTCTTTCCATTGGAAGACAAGAGGGTTGCACTTATTAAGAGTTATTAATACTTAATCATCTGGCAGATTTAATTGTGCCAATATTAAAAATGCATCAATGTCAAATTTCGTTCATTAAATATTTACATTTTTGAAGGGAAACTGTTTTGCTGCTGTTTTAATATCATTTCAGGAAGCTTTATATAGGATTTAATTAAAAAGGGGGGGGAGGGTTGATGGGAGAAGCTCCGCCAATCTTGTGCATGATATTCTTTGAGCTGAGCAACACCGTGGTTTTTTTCCTCCTCTTTTACCAAAGGGTTAAGCCAAAACATCCCCCTTCTTCTACCCCACGGAAGCAAACAGCATCCTGTTCTGGTCACCTCTGCACATCCAGCAGGCTCTGCGAAGCTGATGTAAAAATCCCAAGGTGCTAATCTCATTTGCGACTATTTAGCCATAACAAAATATCGGCTGAGCCTTCCTGAAAGGAAGAAGTTAAGAGGTGACTCAGTTCTGGGCGGTCTTTGACACTCTCTCTTGCCTTGATTTACTCCCCGCAGCGTGTGTAGGAGAGAAGTGACACCCTTGCCCAGCTCTGCAGGCCCAGGAAAGTTCAATCAAACAACTCGTTCGATATAACAGGCAGATTTTTTTTTTAAATGTTCACGTCCTGTGCCAAGCACATTGGGCTACAAGCGCACGTCACAGTTCCCAGTCCACAGCAAGAGTCTCCTCTACCCTCCATTTAACATTTATATTTGTCAGATCTTCCTGGTGACTGGTTTTCTTTGGCCTTCCTCTTCTTCTCCGACCATCTGGTTGTATCCAATTGTTTGCGGTCTTTGCTTGTGTGGTCTCACTCATGTGGAACACCTGTCCATCAAAGCCCGTTCTTCATTCGGTCGCTATCTCAGAGATACCTTCAGGAATTGGTAATTTCCTGTGTTTGGGACACGGTCTCAAACTGTGTGACATGCCAATCGAGCTCAATTAAATCCATGCTTAGCAAACACACTTGGATCATAGGCTTCAGCTTGGTTAGTGTGCATCTTGTTTCCACAGGCGAGGAGGTGATGTTGAATTTGGGTGCTGAGTGAAAGTTTGGGTGCTTGTTTGCTTGGGGTATCAGTGTAGTAGGCAAACTTAGAAAATCAGTGAATCAGCAAGCAGGTTATGGGTGTGTGTGTGTGAATTTAGGCTACAAGGCAATTTACTCACAGCCACTAAGCCACCATGTGGCTTGGTGCGTAGTGTGGTTTGTTTGTTTGGCTGATTTATATAGCCACCATCTCAGATACATGACTCTACATAGTTAACATCTAATCAACTCAGTTTGCTCACTCTAGTTTAGGACTTGGTGGGTTTTGTGAAGATAGCCAAGGAGTTCTTATTCAAGAATACCAAAGTCCAGCAATAAACAAACAATGAACCCATTTTCTTCATTCAATTCTTAGGGCCAATCCTGACTGGTCTAAAAATGAACTTTGCTAGCTATATTAACCATCATGGAAAATGTTGAACTCAGATAAATGGGGCCCAAGTGAATAGATAATACTGATCAGACTGAGAGGTAAAACATGGCTAATATATATACCTAATGAATATGACTGAGTATGGATTATTTGAGGATTCATAGCAATGAAAAAAAAATTCTTACTTTACCTCATGATCCAATCTGAATGTGTTTGAGGTGGTGCTTCTATTTCTTCCACCAAGGCTTCAGATTTGCCTTCAGGAAAGGTCTACTCTCTCTCTTTTTTTAACTTTCTCCAAACTGCTTTAAGAGAACACCTTAAAGTGCCAGCACTTCCTGAGTCAAGATAGATGAGTGACAGAGAAAGAACCTTGTGGTGTCTTTTAATATCTCTTTGTCATTTTCTGGAGCTGTTTGTATCTCAGCTCAGCCAATATTGTCCATTCAAAGTGTCAGCAGATCTTTCCCAGATAAAATATTTTCCCATCCTTTTTATTTGGAGAGGACCAGGATCAAAGTAGGACCTTTTGCATATAAAGTCCAGAAACTCATAATATACTCTTTAGCCCCCAGTGGCAATAGCTGATCTGGACTTTATGAACATCTGATGTGCTAATCTGGATGGGTTTTTTTTTTTAACAGTGATCCCAAGTGTGTTGGCTTCTTCCTGCTGATGCCAATTAGCCAGGCCCTGCTAATCCATACCAACTGTGTGAAATCAAATTCTCACTGGGTTACACGTTGACCTGCTGCCAAATTGTATGCAACTCTCTGGCATGAGACAGTTTTCCCCTCCAAAGTATCTGGTAGCTGTTTCTGACACTGCCCAGGACCGAATCTGGGCCTTTGTCATGCAGAGTCTTTACACCTTTTCCCTAAAGAGAAAGTAATAGTCTCCTCCCTTTAGATTCCTGAATAATAGCCTCCATCTGTTCTGAATAATGATATAAAAGAGAAGATATACATCTCCATTGACTGAATTGGACCTTCCATTCACCAAGACTAACATGGTTTAGAGAAACAACACCTTCTCCATCCCTATCTGGTGGTGCTGGGAATTAAATTTAGAAGATCTCCATGCAAAGCTACTGTTGACTTCTAATTGGGTTTGGTTGTCTTGGTTTTTCCACTTTTATTCATGGTTGCCCAGACCGAGGTAGGCTCTCAAAGCCATTCCTTAAGTCTTTATACCCCTTTTCATTCCACCTTTCTTCTTTCTAGGTTGTGCCTTTCTTACATATTGTGCCCGGGACTCAGCCCTAAAAGCTCAGAGTGCCCTCCATGAACAGAAGACACTGCCTGGGGTAAGTGATGCTTTCTTTTCTGATCGATGCCCATCTTCTGGGGAAGAGTTTTCTGCAGACATTTTGCAAAGAGAGTTGGGTTCCAAACAGCTGATCTGATCTAGAAAGCAGCTCTAGACCCATCTTCTCCTGCTTGGCGTTCTTCCAAGCTCCTTGGAATTCTCCACTGGTTGTCTTGCCTCCTTGAACTCACAAATGTTTACCACCAACGTTTTCATCTTGGTCGGTTATTGGAAATTCGTCTTCCATACACAAACGCTTTCTGTTAAAATTTGCACAAGTCTTGCAATGAAAAAAAGGGGGGGGAGGAAGGGGGAAAAACAACAACAATCATCTTGTTGCGGCTGTTTTGAGAAATAAAGGTTGTGCCTTTTGGTTGAGCTGCATTTGCACGAACATGATTACTGAATGAATCCATGGAAAGGATCTGAACAATTCCCGGGCACCAAAACTAGACAGGTGGACCAGTTTAATCCCCCCTAAAAAAGAAAACCCCACTAACCAAGCTTAGCATGTGGTGGGAAGAAGCCACTGGATCTTTCACTGGACCCGGTTAATCATGTGGTGCACAACCAGCTCTTGTTTGTCATTTATATCCCTGCCCCTGATGGGGTTTTGGCATCTTGTGGCTAGCAGGTGGCATTTGCAAGGCAGTTGGATCGTGTGTTACCTTTTGTGTTATAATTCTGGAGCGGTGATAAGATGTTGGCTCTTTCTCCTCCTGGATTCGGAGGTCCAGGGTTGTTTTGCAATATTCTAGGTTTCAAAGGTTACATTCGCGCTCGTTGTTTGGCATGGAACGAAAACCCTTCAGAGCCTTCTGTGTACCCAGGTCTGTTTTTTAATTGAACCTGCTTTGTTTGCCTAAAGCCAAATAGCTCCCAGCAAAGGGCGGAGGGAAATGGGGAGGATGAAAAGAAGTGATCTGGAGTTGACAGCACAGCTCTCCTTCATAACCCTCCTCCACTTACGACCATTCCTATGACTGCCCTTCAAAGTTAGGACGGTGCTGGCGAAAAGAATGACTTAAGATCGGTCCTTTCGGTTAAAGACCAGCTCAATGTCCTGACAGTCACCTGATCAAAATTGGGTGCTTGACAAACAAGCAAATGTTGATGACAATTGCGGCATCCCCCAAAGTCACGTGACGGCCATTTTTTGACCTTCCCAGACAAGTTCCAACAAGCCAAGTCAACGATTATATGATTCTCTTAAAGACTGGGTAGTAAAGGTTGGAAAAATTAGATGCAGTCCCATGAGATTCTAGTTCCAATCGTAGTCATAATTCAAGGACCACCTGTGCTGGCATGGCTGGGGGAAAAACAATGATGTCCAACCTTGATTTTCAGAAAGGGTTTGTCAGCTTGTTAAGGTGGTGCAGAGCTGGTGACCTGTTTGAATGTTTGGATCCATTTTCCGAATGGATCGGAGGCTGATTCGATTCAGATTGACGCAGCCTCCTGAAATGCACCCAACCGGCTTCTGAACTGCATCAGATCAATTTGAAAACGTGTTCAGTACCGAGCGTTGAATCTTTGCATCAGCCCAGAAGGTCTTATCTGATAGATTAAGAAAATTGGAGGCTGTATGGATTATCAGTCAGATTTTTGGGTCTGTTGGAAGCATTTAAAGAAGAGTTGTGTCTAAGGGCAGAGTTTCGGCACGCGCCTAAAATATTATGTTCTCTTGTTGTTTAAACCGTTCAAGCATCTATTGACCAGTTCAAGACAACTAAAGTGACTATGTGGGTGGGAGTATTTCAGCTAGCTGTTTCTGTCTCTTATTTCATTTCTTTCCTGGCAGCTGGTTAAGGCTAGCAGTAAAAGTGAAGGACCAGTAATCCATTGTTTGATGACACGTCTAGTTAAATATATATATGTACGTATGTGTGTGTGTGTATATGTGTGTGTGTGTGTGTGTGTGTGTGTATGTGTATATATATGTGTGTGTGTGTGTATATATGTGTGTGTGTGTGTGTATCTCCTCCTATCTCAAATCTGTGTTGGTATAAATGAAATCTCAGAGACCACCATATGTTTATGATAGGTCGATATATGCATTAATTTAATAAAATGAACACATGAATCAACACACACATACGTTACTTAATTTGCTCATTTATCACATTTCTACACCGCCCATCTCCCTTAAATGGCTCTGAAAGGTTTACAAACCAGATAATAAAATAATAATAATATCAAAACATGACTAAAAGCACAGTTAAAAAGAAAATTTTAAAGAAGATTAAAATGTGCAGGTTAAAAGTAAGAATCAAAATTAAAAAGTTACATATACCCATATGCATTGTATACACATCATTTGCTTCATGTGTATGATGGATGTGTACATGTAAACATATGCATTATACACACACACATATTATATGAAGCAGAAGTGTGTGTATGACTCATATGTGTACATGTGCATTTTTAATTTTAACTTTTATATATGTGTTTACATATATATGTGTGTGTGTGTATGTATGTGTATATTTACACATATAGCTTTATAAACTATGCTCACACAAACTCACATACATATGCATCATGCACGCACAAAACAAGATTAAGATTTACAAGCCAAAAGTAAAAATTGCAGTTAAAAATTACATACATAGACATCCGCATCATTTGTACACAGACACACCGATAGATTTGGTTAAAATTTGTATTAGTTTATCAAAATATAAAATTCAAAGGTAAAGAAAAATAATGGGAAATTAGGGGAAGGGAAAAGGGAAAAGGAAAGGAAATGTCAAGTAAAAAGAGGAAAAGGGGAAATAAAGGCATTGACTTCCAACTCTCTTTAGCACAGTAGAAGATAGCAATGTTAGAGCCTCAACTTTTACCCATTAATATATACTAGCCATTTCTATAACAACTGATCTAGCTAATCAGCAAAACAAACTCAAAATTTCATATTTTTTTTCATCACAAGCACAACAAATACAGTCGTTTCGTATCGTTGGCTTTGCAAGCACCCCCACACACTACGCTGCAGTCCAACTGCCTCCCTTAATTCAGTGGGACACCGTTTCCCGGGGGAGTAAATTTTCCCCTATTTCGAAGGCTCCATTCCTGGTGCTTCTCAATGAGCCAGTTTCTGCCGAAGTCCTCTGAGCTGACTCACACTGGCGGTTGCAACACAAACCTCACAAAAGAGACTAGAATTCAATCTCCCCAGGCGAAGGCTGCCGAGGGTTGGAGGTATATAGATTATGTAACCCAAATCGCTTCCAAACCCAACAGATGAGTTTCCCTCGGCCTGGAATATGGATGTTGTTCTACCTATATTTATTTTTAATTGGACTTCCTTACTATAATTGGGATCTGAGTTGGTAAACAACCGTGTTCTCCTAGATTTTAACCAGCCTGCTGTTGTTTGGATGGTTTCCAATTATGTGCCATCTGAAACCTGCCTCTCCATACAATCCCACTGTACAATATGGTCTTTATGAAGCATCCAGGAAATTCTGGGTTGAAAAGCATCATTTCAGAAAGCATGGGTTTGCTCAGTGTACTGCTGGTAGTCCTAATTCATTTAGTGACCGTTCAAAGTTACAATGAAAAAAATATAAAAAAAGATAAAATACATGATCTTGCATATAACTACGGCAGCGAGGATCGCATTCACGCAATGCTGGAAAAAGGATAGCATACCGTCAGAAGGGCTAGTAATTCAAACCATTTTAGAATGGGTGGAAATGGACAAACTCACCCTAGAGTTAAAAGGTAAAGAAGATTCAGAATATTATGCGGTTTGGGAAAATTGGTATGAATGGATAGATAATAGGAATTGGAATTGTAGAGTTAAGAAGAAGGTATAGAAATGTATGTAAATAATTAGAAATGCATGGAAATGTGCCTCAGTACTGTTAAAAAGATGCCTCAGTACTGTTAAAGATGATTGATATGTGTAAAGAGAAAAAAGTGCAATAAAAATAATTTAATAACAAAGTTACAATGAAAAAAGGGACTTATGGCCGTGTTTCACACTTATGACCATTGCAGCATCCCCAGGGTCACGTGATCAAAATTCACATGATTGGCAACAGACTCACACTTATGATGGATTGTAGTGTCCCAGATTCATCTGATCCTCTTTTGCAACCTTGTGACCAGGTCAATGGGGAAGCCAGATTCGCTTAACAACTGGGTTACTAACTTAGCAACTGCATTGATTCCCTTAACAGCTGTTGCAAGGAAGGTCATAAAATGGGGCGAAGCTCACTTAACCGATGTTTCACTTAGCAACATAAATGTTGGGCTCCATTGTGGTTGTAACTCGAGGACTACTGAGGGGGAGAGATAGGCCTGAGTAGCCTTACTGGATCCCTGCAGGTAGAAAAGTAGGATATCAAGAAGGATTTTAGCAGGATATTCTCTGGAAAGCAAATTTAGACGTCCTTATTTTTTCCTCTATTTTTTAAAAAGTAATTCCTTTATACACATATCGCACCTGATGCAATGTTTAATCTCTATTTGGTGCATATTTGTCTAATTATTGCATTGGCCTTTTAAAAACCAAAGTGCAAAACTGGTGGGTGACTCACCTAATCAAAGCAATGTTCATATAAATTTCTCAGTTTTGATTATTCGGAAGACCTGGGTGAATCAATCAGGGACATCAAAGTAAAAAGAATAAAATGTCTATCCTTTAATTTACTTTTTGTTATTTCTAATGAACGTACCAGGGTATTCATCCTACACACACACACACACATACATCCCTTTCTCTGTTACACTCACACTAGAGATAAAAAGTGAGGGTAAAAATTTCACAAGGAAAATCCTTTTTCACCCCCGCCCAGGTGAATTACTTTGCAAGGATGAGTGACCTGAGATTTCCAAAGTGCAGGGAGGACAAACATAGTTTTGAAAACAAATTTCGGAGCCTATCCTGAAACCTCCTTGAAACCTCTTATATGACAAGAGGGGGAAAATTATTATATACCTGGGAAATAAACATTACTAAATGCATTCCAAGCCATTATTGACATTCATCAATGACCAGAAGCCGATGATGGGCTTTTTGTGTTAACAAAAATAAAATAAAAATGATTTCATGTCTTATGGTTTTGACGAGTAGAAAGAATAGTTTAAAGAAAGAAAGGAAATACAGTACAATCTTAGAGAGAGCGTTTTAATAGGTAATTGGCAAGAAGATTGGAAGATAGAGAGATTGAAAGATGAAAGAGGGAGGAAATGATAGATAGATAGATGATATAGAATATTTTCTGCTCTTTTCTGTTCTTTCTTTTTTCTATCACCTGTTCTATTTGTCTCTTTCTTTTTCACGGATTTTGATACTAGAGAGATCATGTAGGCAACAGCAATTACTAGATGTAGTAGGTGACCTTCTCCATCCCCTTCTTCCAAATTCCCCCCAAAGGGACAACAAAAAAATCTTTCCTTTGATTTTAAGCCGTACACTAGCACACTGAGAGCCAGTTTTGGTGTCACGGTTAAAGAACCGGAAGCAGGAGATGCTGAGTTCGAATCCTGACTTAGGGTTCGAAAGCCAGCTGGGTGACTTGGTCAAGCCACTCTCTTCCAGCCCTTCTGAAAAAGGAAAAACCACACAAGCTCGTTTCTGTGGTCACAGCGTTCGTCGGAAGGATTAAAACCACGGCCAGTATTCCTTCCTCTGCTACTCCAATTACATCATCTGTTGAGTTAGATTTATTATCTTTTTAACCTGCCGGTATGGTAACTGGCGATTAGCAGTCAAGGGTGTTTCCAGGCAGATATGTGTTCCCATAAAATAGCCCACCGTGTATAAGAAAGGTTTTACGAGAGGCAGACCACTTCCTCACGATTAAAGAATTAGAATAGAATAGAATTCTTTATTGGCCAAGTGTGATAGGACACACACAAGGAATTTGTCTTGGTGCAAATGCTCTCAGTGTACATAAAAGGAAAGATACATTTGTCAAGAGTCAAGAATCATCAGGTACAACACTTAATAATAGTCATAGGGACAATAAGCAATCAAATCATACTAGGAAACAGTCAATATAAATCCTAAGGATACAAGCGACAAAGTTACAGTCATACAGTCACAAGTGGGAGGGGATGGGTGATAAGGAGTGATTGGAAGATTAACAGTAATAGTAGTGCAGACTTAGTAAATAGTTGGACAGTGTTGAGGGAATTATTTGTTTAGCAGAGTGATGGCATTTGGGGAAAAACTGTCCTTGTGTCTAGTTGTTCTGGTGTGCTGTGCTATATAGAGTCATTTTGTTGGTAGGAGTTGAAACAGTTTATGTCCAGGATGTGAGGGACCTGTAGATACCGTGTTTCCCCAAAAATAAGACACTGTCTTATATATTTTTTGGCTCCCAAAAACACACTAGGTCTTATTTTTGGGGTAGGTCTTATATATTTATGGTGCCAAATAGTGGGTGTGAGTGTGTGGGAAGGTGTTTCGCGGGTGCATGGTTGCTCCCTGAAAAGTCTTCCTGGAACTGGAGATTTACACTAGGTCTTATTTTCGGGGTAGGTCTTATATTAGGGCAGGTTTAGAAAATAGTGCTAGGTCTTACTTTCGGGGTAGGTCTTATTTTCGGGGAAACACTGTATTTTCACAGCTCTCTTTTTGAGTCATGCAGGATACAGGTCCTCCATGGAAGGCAGGTTGGTAGGAATTGTTTTTTTCTGCAGTCCTAAGTATCCTCCGAAGTCTGAGATGCACTCATTTTATCCAACCAAGAGAAGGGTTGCTGATCTACTTTGCTGAACTTTGATGCTTCAGCCTCACTTAGCAGCATGCATCAAAGAGAGAACCAACCTACACCTAAGGTGGAATTTCCAGATGGGGAGGACAATTAACCAGAGGAATGGCTTGCCACCAGAGGTTGTGGGTGCTTCAACTCTGGAGGTTTTTAAGAGAGATTGCACAGCCATTTGTGTGAAATGGTAAATGCTTCCTGCCTGAACAGGGGGTTGGACTAGAAGACCTCCAAGGTCCCTTCCAACTCTTGTTATTCTGTTATCATCTGAATCCTCAGAGGGTTAAAAAAAAATGAGGTAAATTTTATAAAATGAAACAGCTTCAACTGGAGATATCGGAATTTGATCCTGGAGGCTTGGAACGGGAACTTTAAGTCCATGTATTTATTATTTATTGAATGAATTATTGAAAGTAATCGCTTTCCTTCCCTTTTCCTTCCCTACAAAGCTTCATCTGCAGGTAGACCTTGACTTACGACCACACTTTGAGCCCCAAATTTATGTCGCTAAACGAGACATTGGTTAAGTGTGTTTTGTCCCATTGTACGACCTTCCTTTCCACAGTTGGTAAGTGAATCGCAGCCGCTGCAGTGGATAAGTTAGTGACATGGTTGTGAAGTAAATCTGGCTTCCCCATGGACTTTGCTGGCCAGCAGGCTGCAAAAGAGGATCACATGAATTAATTACTAAACTCTGAAAGCTGCCTTGGTTGTAGAAGACCATCTGAGCAAATGTTTGGGTCTTCCATTGATCCCAGAGCTATAGATTGCATATCCTGGTCAGCCATAAGGTGCAGGCATAACCATTTCCTGAAACCTCTTTAGTGGGTGACTTTAAAAGTGGAGATTTCTTGAATTGCAAAGCGTTTTTTTCTCTCTCTGTGAACTTTCTGAACACGAAGTGTTGGAAAAAAAATATCCTTCTGGGCTCAGTTCCCAAGTGGGGAAGAAAGACACTGGAAACATGTTAACTGCTTGGAAAGATGGTTTAATGGTGGACAGGACCACATGGCTTGGACATCCTGGGCAAAAAGGGAAGAGATGCTGAGAGTCCCTGGATTTTATACTCTCTCTGGGCTTTGAACTTCCTGGGGCACAGGAAGGGTATCCTGACTGGTTGCTGTCAGAGGTCATAGCTAGCTTTGTAGGTTGTCTGTGTGCTAAGTTTGGTTGAAACTTGGTGGGTGGTGCAATGAAGGGCACTGAAATGGCTCTGCCTGAAGGAGATAGATCTTTGTTATGCAGAATAGACTGGCCCAGGACTTAATGGCCCATTAACAAAGATGGGGAGGGCCTGAGTTTCTGCCTTTCTTGAGTTTCTACTTCTCTTTTAGGGGAAATACTCTGCCTTTTTAGTATATCCTAAAATATTTCATTGTTCTAGGGGAAGGGTGGGTTTTAACTCCTAACAAAAGGAACAAGTCACTCACCCAAACCAGCAGTGGGATCCTACCTGTTCCACTACCAATTCGGTGATCGTGCGTGCGTGCAGGCACACCTAACACACGCATGCAGCTTTCCCCACACCAGCTGAGGCCTGCAGCACCAACCCTGCCCTTTTCTTTCGCCTCTCAGCTGATTGTGGGAGGTTTTTACAACCGGTTCGGTCGAACCGATCCAAACCGTTAGCAATATCACCGCTGACCCAAACCATCAATCTGCTCTACGGCGATCAGAATTTTTCAAGGCCCGAAGTTCAAGACTGAGAAGAAACACCTAATAATTGGCATGAGTCTTAGAAGAAACCATGTTCAAAGTCTTTTGGCCACCCGTGTTTTAATTACTACATTTCTGCGGCTTTGGACTACGGGGATTAAAACAGTGACACGGTAATACAGTGGGCGGATGGGAATTGTTGACTCTTCTTTAACTACACCAAGGGCCTTTTTAAAATGGAAAAGCGTTCCTTAAGCCTAACAGAAGCTGAAGAGAACGATCTGACTTGTCCTTTTGCCCCTAAATTTTGAGAAATGATATTGCCACTCTTCGGTGCTTCGCGGCTGAATTTTAAAGAGCATGAACCTGAGAGTGGTAGGCAGCCAAAATAGAAAAGATCAGAGATAAGTGAAATGCCAGTTTTTCAAAGCTCAAAAATGTGGAGGAGAGGGAAAATGGGAAGCTGAATATTGCTTTTCTTTCCAACACTTCTTAGGGTCTCTCTATCTTTTTCTTAACACTTCCACCTCAACCAAAATAAATCTTCCTTCCTTCCTTCCTTCCTTCCTTCCTTCCTTCCTTCCTTCCTTCCTTCCACCTCAACCAAAATAAATCTTCCTTCCTTCCTTCCTTCCTTCCTTCCTTCCTTCCTTCCTTCTTCCTTCCATCTCAACCAGAATAAATCTTCCTTCCTTCCTTCCTTCCTTCCTTCCTTCCTTCCTTCCTTCCTTCCTTCCTTCCTTCTCAACCAAAATAAATCTTCCTTCCTTCCTTCCTTCCTTCCTTCCTTCCACCTCAACCAAAATAAATCTTTCTTCCTTCCTTCCTTCCTTCCTTCCTTCCTTCCTTCCTTCCTTCCTTCCTTCCTTCCACCTCAACCAAAATAAATCTAACTAGCCTGATGAATAAACAGACTGATCTCACCTAAGACAGATTTCTTTCATTTGTATGGTTTCAGGTTTTAAGTCCTGCTTATACCATAATTGCCAGGAGGGGAAATAAAAACAGGCCCCTGCTTAAAGCAAATTTCGTTGGTTAATAGTGTCAGTTTTGGTCAATTAGTCAATTAAATATGTACATAAATAAAAATTATACATATGAAGCGTCAAGAAAATTCATCACACTTCCTAATTTCCCCATTTTTGTTTTTGTTTGTTTGTTTGTTTGTTTAAAAACCCACCATGATTGTATTTGTGAAGTCAACCAAATCTTGCTTAGGGTTGGTTTGCTTCTCTTGCTATCGTCTTCGGCTATGGAGGTAGCTTGTCTAATTGAAGTTTCTGTTTGATGTTTTATTGTTTTAATGCTTTTAATACTGGGAGTCCCCAGACGGAAAAAAAATAGGGTAAAAATAATAAATTCAGCCAAGTTGTGTTGTGTACCGTTTTTCAGACTTATTGACAGATGGTTTATTAGTGTTCTTAAAAGCAACAAAGCAATGATTGGAAAATACACTTGAATTTGCCCAGTGTGCTGTGATGGTTCACTAGGGTCTAATAGAAAGCTGGATGAGCAATTATCAGAAATGTTTGATCTACAAGATAAGAAGATTGGGGAGAAGAACAAGGATCGAAGCTGGGGGCTGTACAATTCAGAAGGCAGACCTTCAGCAGGCCAGGCGTAGTTGAACTACAACTCCCAGCATTCCTCACCATTGAGAGGCTTGAATTCCCTCCCTCCCTCTCTGCTTCCTTCCTTCCTTCCTTCCTTCCTTCCTTCCTTCCTTCCTTCCTTCCTTCCTCCCTCCCTCCCTTTCTTTTTTTCTTTCTCTACCTAATGACAGCCATGGTAGAAAGCCTTCAAGAGTTCATAATGCTTCCCATCTCTTATCAAATTGCCATCCTTACAATGGTCCTGTAAATTGATTCAGCCAGCATTATTATAGGGTCTGTCTGTCTTTCTTTCTTTCTTTCTTTCTTTCTTTCTTTCTTTCTTTCTTTCTTTCTTTCTCTTTCTTTTTTTACTTACAATATAAAATTACTGTAGACTCGAATCCCACCAGGCTCAAGGTTGACTCAGCCTTCCATCCTCTCGGGGTAGGTAAATTGAGGACCCAAGATTGTTGGGGCAATTAGCTGACTTTGTAAAAAATGCCACTTAGTAATAAGCAGGCATATACAATGGAATGAAGGCTATTGCTGAGCACACTGGGTTGTATCCTAATGTGTCGCCCTGAGTCTTCGGAGAAGGGCGGCATATAAATGTAATTAAAAAAAAATATTTTAAAAAATACAAAAACAAACAGAAGGAAAAACAGGGGAGGGAAAGAGGAAGGGAAGTTTGCAGAAAAGAAGGACAAAAGTAAGAAAAGGCATTGATTTCTGACTCCCTTCGGTGCAGTAGAATAAGACAGTAACATCCAATCTCAACTCTTTACTTTTAAAGAGTATACTACTCTCTAGTTCTGATCAGAAGAAACTTCTTGGATGAGAAGTGAAACGTCCTCAAAGAAAAAAAATCAGGAAGTCCAGTTGCCTCTTTGAATGATCACTAAGTTGAACTGTTGTAAGTCAAGGACTCCTTGTTTTATGGGCCAACGCATGGACAATATTCATTCAATGCCCTGTGGCCTTGGACGGCAAATGCTGCATCTCCTCTCCAACCAGTGATGAGATCAGCCTTGGGGTGGTGCATCTATCTTTCCTTCTTCCACTAGGTTGTCTATGGTGCTTCTGCCCTTGGGCCGGCTTGTCTGCAGGAGGGTTCCCCAATCTTGCCTTCAGAGAGGTGACATGGAAAGCTATTGACCTGCTGTTCTAACTGCCTGACATTCTGTTTAGTAAACCCTAATTACTGGAGCCAGGAGTTAAATGCAAGGCTGTTAAACGAGGATTGACAGCTGTGTCCGTGGATCTAATTACAAGCATCTCTAATGCTTTGCTGCTTCGGTTACTGTGGAAACACGGAGGCCCGTGGCATGGCGACATGCGGGGGCAGCCCTCGGCATCAGGCATGCCTACGCCACACCCCTGAGGCGAGGGGGTGACTTGTGGTTAGGCTTCACAAGGAAGCACACACCGAGGCAGTAAGTTGGAAGTCTACTCCTACCAAGGCCTGGAAGTGGGCTAGTGTTCCAGGTGGAAGATGGAGGCATTCACTTGGGCATGAAACCCAGGAATGGACATTGGCCACCTCGTGGGTGGATGGAGGTGGTTAAGGGGTTGAGAGTGGGGAGGTTGAGATTCAAATCCTCCCTCAGGCACAGAAGCTCCCTGTGTGACTTAGGGCCAAGGGGTGAGACCATGAGACCAGGGGTGAGCTGCAGGGTTGGAGAGCCCCCTAGCTAAGATTCTGTGCAGTTTGGAGAACCCCCAAGTCCCACTCCTGGCTGGCCCCGCCCACCCCGCCCCTCCCAGGAGTCCCCACGCAGCCCGTTTTAGATGCAGGTAAGTGCAGGACATGCATGGAGGCTCAAGGAGGGCGAAAAACGGGCCTCCTGGAAGCTTGGAAATGGGCCTGTTTCCAGCTTCCAGAGAGCCTCCAGAGCCCAGAGAGGCCATTTTCTCCCTCCAGGAGGCTCCGGAGCCCAAGGAGGGCAAAAACGTCCCCCACACTGTAGTGCAGGAGGCCGACTAGGCCACGCCCACCATAGCCACTCCTACCCAGCCACTGGGCAGAGACCCCTTTACTAAAATGTTTGAAGCCCACCCCTGCATGAGTCCCTCCTGACTGTTTTACACTCTACCATGGACATGAGGGCAGAGCCATGACAGCACAGTGGTTAGAATGCAGTCCTGCAGGCTACTTCTGCTGACTGCCGGCTGCCTGCAATTTGGCAGTTCGATCCTTGCCAGCTCAAGGTTGACTCAGTCGTCCATCCTTCTGAGATGGGTAAAATAAGGGCCCAGATCATTGGGGGCAATGTGCTGTAAATCGTTCAGAGAGAACCACAAACCCCTATGAAGCGGTACATAAATCGACATGCCATTGCTAGACAACTGTGGCTAAACTTGGTTATCTCCACTTGGTTGAGATATTTCTCTCCTCTGATTTTCTCTAGGTTTCCTCCCCCCCTCCCCAGGCCTAGTGTTGGTCCAACCTTTGGACTGCTGGGTGCAACTGCTGATATGAGAGAGAGTGGGAAGTGTGGGGGAAGAACAGGCAGCTTTTACAAATACTTCTTTGCAATAGGCTGACAGATGGCTGCTTTATGGAATGAGGGAACGATCCATAAATTACAGATGAAACATTTCTCTGTCCCTACAAGCCCAGCTCCAAGCAGAGAGCATCAGCAGCTGCACTTGGACCCATGCTGGGAATTGTTCTCTCTGCTGCATTTCAGATTCTTCTTCACTTAGATTCTCAAAGGAATAAGCTGGATTGGATTTGAAGGGTGGGTGGGTAGGTGGATGGGTGGGTGCGTGGATGTTGGGTTGGACATTGGTGTAGTAGACTTCATGCCCCACCTATCATCAGAGGTTCCTGCACCAGAGGTGGTATTCAGCAGGTCCTAACCAGTTCTGGACAACTGGTACTGGAAATATTGAGTAGTTCTGAGAACTGGCAAATACCACCTCTGACTGGCCTCGCCCCCATCTCTTCTCTGCCTCCCGAGTCCCAGCTGATCGGCTGGGTCTTCTTTGGTTGTCCTGCTCAGGGGAACAGAGCTGGAAAGCAGGTTAGTGGGGTGGGGAAGGAATGGGGATTTTGCAGTATCCTTCCCCTGCCACGCCCACCAAGCCACGCCCACAGAACTGGTAGTAAAAAAAAATTGAATCCCACCACTATCCTGCACTCTGTGACCATCCAAAATGATCTTGGGCATGGTCTGAGTAGCCAGAAGGTGGACTTGAAGAGCCTGTTCACATATTATTATTAGCTACACAATGGTAGTCACCACACTAAAAATGTGGTGCCTATTTTAAGCTTCCAATACAATTTTTATCTCTTCCTCGCCTCAAAGTGGCAGGAAACTCCAGTCCATAATGAGTTGTAAAATGTAGGGAATCCAGAGAGACATTTGCTCTTAGGAATGCGGAAGCCATTTCTCAAAGACGGCCAGAAGAAGCTCCTAGGTCTCATGTCCCCTAGGACTTTACGCTGCCCAACCTTGCATTACCTAAAACCACAATTTGGATCGTTTCCTTTGTATCGATAATGCTGTATGAATCTGCCCACTATAATTTGTAAACCATGCTTTTAAAGCTCAACACAATAGGTAAACCTAACAAACTATGGCTTATTCCATCATTCGCCATTGCAAGGGGATAGTATGCTTTCAGAGAGTAACTGTGTTGCATAGGAAGCACTCCTGCTAACCCAGTTTTGACTAAAGATGAAAAGAATTACTTTCTCTGCTTCATCCTGTGCAGGCCCAAGACTTGCAGAAGAGGGGGTTCTGGTTTAGAGAAGCAAATAGCTTCCCTGCCCTATCCCAGCTTCAGTTTAAACAGAAGTAGAGGCACTGGTTGGTTTCAATCAGTATTTTCCAAACTTGACGATGTGCGGATTTCAACTCCTGGAAATCCCCCAGCCATCAAGCTGGTTGGGGAGTTGTGGGAGTTGAAGTCCACACACTTTCAGGCCACCAAGGTTGGAAAACATGAGTTAAACCATACCAGGTAAAAGCAGCGTCATAGATGGCTAAGGTAAAGGTTAGGGTTCCCCTCCTTGCATATCTGTGCTAGTCATTTCTGGCTCTAGGGGGCAATGCTGATCACCGTTACAAAGCCAAAGAGGCAGCGCTGTCCGAAGACGTCTCCGTGGTCATGTGGCCGGCATGACTAAACTCCGAAGGCGCATGGAATGCTGTTCCCTTCCCACCAAGGGGGTCCCTATTTTTCTACTTGCATTTTTACATGCTTTCGAACTGCTAGGTTGGCAGAAGCTGGGACGAGTTACGAGCACTCACTCTGTTACGTGCCACTAGGGATTCGAACCGCTGAACTGCCAACCTTTCTGATCGACAAGCTCAGCGTCTTAGCCACTGATCCACTGCGATCAGGACCTTGGACAGTTCTCTGATGGAAACCTATTTTTTAGAGCAGTCTTGGCAACTTTAAGAAATGTAGACTTCAACTCCCAGAGTTCCCCAGCCAGCCATGTTGTTGGCTGTGGAATTCTGGGAGTTGGAGTCCTGACATCTTAAAGCTTTTCAGGTTGATGTACAGTGCCTTAGACTTAGTGGCTATGAGTAAAATCCTGAGGGCTTCCAGAATGTTGAAATTTTGGCCTTACAACATAGTGGATCACTTTCAAAGAGGCTGTCTGAACCCATAAAGACCAATATCCTTGTAAGGTAGCCACTGGCTTCTTTAGTGGGGAGGAGAGTTGGACTGACTTTGATGGTCCATCTCATTTTTCCTTCATGACTGGAGGGGCTGAAAGTACACGATACCAGCTGGGGTGGGGGAGATCAGTTCCTATGTGGCCAATGTGGGTGTTATTATATGTGAAGCAAAAACAGAAATCCTTGAGTTGCAACTGAATGCATTGCAGCTACACTGAATAATGCTCCTGGTTAGCCTAGTTCTGTTTTTAAATAAATCTGTAGCTAACACTTCCCAGATGGCCTTAAATGATGCATTATGCTCCAGCTGAGTTCCAGATGAAGAACCGGTTGGCCTCTGTTTTCAATCTAATTTCTAGCCTCCGATCTTTGAGATCACAGTGAGAGTCAGAAGCAACCTCACTTTGTTAAACTGATTTTGGGGCAGGCGGGGGGGGGAGGGGGGGAAGGGCAGCAGTTGGCCGATAAGTTGAATAATACTGTTTTTGTCTCCACCTAATGAGAGCCGTGGTAGAAAGCCTTCAAGAGTTCATAATGCTTCCCATCTCTTATCAAATTGCCATCCTTACAATGGTCCTGTAAATTGATTCAGTCAGCATTATTATAGGGTCTTTCTTTCTTTCTTTTTCTTTCTTTCTTTCTTGCTTGCTTTCCTTCCTTCCTCCTTTCCTCCTTTTTCCTTTCTTGTTTTCCCTTCCTTCCTTCCTTCCTTCCTTCCTTCCTTCCTTCCTTCCTTCCTTCCTTTCTCTTTTCTTTCTTATAAAGTTCAGAAGGGCAATCAAAATGACGTTTGAGGCAAGATCCTGCTCAGGGTTTTTTTCCCTCATTCCTAGCTCCTTCTCATAACTACTGTGTGTTCCCAGTTCATAGAGCTGCCAAGATTTATTTCTCTTGATAGTAGAAAACATACTATATAATAGGTTTTCAAAAGTAGCTTCAGGAATTCTAGGCAGCTGCCAATATCACTTATGTCTATAGTGAAGCTGGATCGTTATCTCCTATGCGTAGCAGGAGAACAGACTTAAATGTGAGAAACGTAGGAAACTGGCTTTTATTGTCCATCCAGCACAATATTCTCCACGCTGATTGACAGAGGTGATCCAGGACATTCAAAATAAACTTTCCCTCTTCCCCCAGCTCTGTCTGGAGGTTTGCAAGGACTGGGTTGACAAAATTGGGGTCTTAAGCCAAAAACACAGTTGTGTGTGTGTGTGTGTGTGTGTGTGTGTTTCTATGCCTTTTCCCTGAATCTCATTGTAATTTAAAGCTGCCTTTTATTCCGATGATGCCTCCGTCTGTCTTCCTTCCTATTGTTTGTCCTGAATGAGAGCAGCTTGCAGACTTTTCAGACCGAAATATTTCGCCAGCTAGTGAAGGGCACGACGGGGTTAAACCTGGACTTGTATAAGCCGTGTAATTTGGAAACGGGGGGATAGAAAAAGATTGCACAGAGGAAAACCAGCCTCTGTAAGAAAGACGCACACAAAGGAGCAACACAACTCTACACACAGCTGTAAGAAAGAGGGTGTGAAAGGGGGATTTCTTTGCAGGGAAGGATTTCAGGTAATCCTCGACTTACAACCATTTATTTAGAACCATTCAAAGCCCTCCCAGCACGGGGGGGCTCACAGCCAATAGTCACCCATCGTGGCATCCTCACCGTCACATGGTCCAAATACGGCTGCTTGGCAACCAGCAAGCGCTGACAACAGTTGCAGCAATACGGAGTCACGGGATCGACATACTGTACATAACCTTCCCCGGCCAGCTTCCCACGAGCGAAGCCAATGGGGAATGAGGGATGAGCTTCACGGATGCAGTGATTCGCTGAACAACCATGGCACAAAGGTCATAAAGTTGGCCACCATTCACTGAATCACTTTTGCTTAATGAAGAAATCCGGTCACGATGGTGGTTGTACATGGAGGGTGACCTGTATAGTTCTCAATTGAAGGATACATGATCACAGTTACTGTATGTATGTACATACGTATCTATCTACCTTTCTTTCTTTCTTTCTTTCTTTCTTTCTTTCTTTCTTTCTTTCTTATTCACATATTATTATGCACGTGGTCAACTGGTCAATACACACACACACAAACACACCACGTTTCCCCTAAAATAAGACCCTGTGTTATATATATTTTTTTGCCACCAAAAAAAGCGCCAAGTCTTATTTTCGGGGGATGCCATCCACTGACTAACCTCACTTGCGTGTGTCATCCCTGGCCTCCTTTTTGCCTTCAGGAACTTCTCCTGTGGCCTTCAGGAGCTTCTTCTTCCATGGCAAGGCTTTCCTGAAGGCCTCTGCAGCTGATAACAGAGCTTGGATCGATCCGGAGCTTTGTTTTCAGCTCCAGAGGCCTTCAGGAAGGCCTTGCCAGCTGCAGAAGAAATGGGCTGGCAAGGCAGGTGTCGGGGTGTGCAAGGCCTGGCTACAACTGTCCAAAGGTAAGTAGTAGGGCAGCTCCATACACCCATCCCCACCCTAGCTTAATTTTTACCCGTCTGCTCTGGAGTGGGTGGGGGTCTTATTTTTTTTTTTAATTACATTTATATGTCACTCCGGAGACTCAGGGCTTACAATTTTGGGATACAACCCAATGCGCTCAACAATAGCCTTCCTTCCATTGTATATGCCTGCTTATTACTAAGCGGCATTTTTACAAGGTCAGCTAATTGTCCCCAACAATCTTGGGTCCTCAATTTACCTACCCCGAGAGGATGGAAGGCTGAGTCAACCTTGAGCCTGGTGGGATTCGAGCCTACAGCAGTTGTAGACAGCTGGAACTTAAGTGCAGGCAATTAACAGCCTGAGCCACCAAGGGTTTATATTGGGTGCATGTGTAAAAATCAAGCTAGGACTTACTTTCTGGGTAGGTCATATTTTCGGGGAAACAGGGTACTAGTGGCTGAAGATGCCTTAAGGAACTCCAGCTATATATATCACATAAGCCCAGGACATTTTAACTGTCATAAGTAGGAGTCAGTTGTCAAGTGTCTGAATTTTGATCATGTGACCATGGGGATGCTGCAACGGTCGTAAGTGTGAAAATGGTTACAAGTCACTTTTTTTCAGTGACTAAACTTTGAATGGTCTCTAAATGAATTATTGTAAGTCGAGGACTAGCTGTATAGTCACTATAAACAGTATAGGTATGCTTGAGCAAGGGGTTGGACTAGAAGACCTCCAAGGTCCCTTCAGCTTTGTTATTCTGTTATTGTTCATTTTGTCAGTTCAGCTTTGCCCAAACTTTGCCTTTAAACCTGGTGCCCACAAAATGTTGGGACAACAATGCAAAATTCCCAGATGACCATGTGCATGAGGTCCTGGGAAGGCCAGATCTTTTCCCGCCCTCGTGTCACCCATCTCCTTTTCCTTGTGCATTGTTTGGCGTTCTGTGGTCTTCCACCACCCCAGCTTAACAAAGTGAAAATAAATATTTAATTATTCTCCTAAATAAAAAATCGATAGTACTGCTGGTTGGCTAAGTAAATCATGGGACCCATAAATTTTTCACTCCATGCTGCATGCAGTTTCCCTCCATTAATAGCTATTTTAAAGGATGCTGCATCGAAGCAATAATTAAAAAATAGAGAAGGAGAAGCCCACGAGGCATCTGAGAAGCTGAACTACTGTCTTTGCACGTGAAATCCTAATGTTTCATTGCTGGCATCCTGAACTAAAAGGTTGAAGGAAATGGTGGTCCTTTTCTTTACCTGGGAACTTGAAGATCTGCTGCCCATCCAAGTAGATACAATTGCACTGGATCAGGAGGTCAACATCTCAAAGGTTGAGCCACTTAGCTTCTTGATCTTCTGGAGATCTCAGAAGACCATCTCGTCACCAGAAGGAGATGGTCATATTCTATTCATATGAAGAATGGTTGCAGGAACTGGGCCTGGCTAGTCTAGTGGAGAGAAGGACCCGGGGAGACAGGACAGCAGTCTTCCAATATTTGAGAGACTGCCACAGAGAGGAGGGGGTCAAACTATTTCCAAAGCACCTGAAGGCCAGACAAGGAATCATGGATGGAAACTGATCAAGGAGAGATTCAACCAGGAAATAAGGAGAAACTTTCTGACAGTGAGAACAATCAACCAATGGAACAGAAGTTGCCTTCAGAAGGTGTGGGAGCTTCATCACTTGAGACTTTCAGGAAGAGACTGGACTCCCATCTGTCAGAAATGGTGTAGGGTTTTGTTCTTGGGCAGGGGTTGGACTAGATGACCTACAAGGTCCCTTCCAACTCTTATTATCTGTTATCTGTTATTTGATCTGATTTTTTGTAGCTGGAGTTGGGAAGCATGGTCAGCCATGGTCAACCCTCTTGACAGAAGAAAAGCAGACTTAAAAGGTTGCACAGTAGCTCCAAAATGTGTTTGTCAGGGGTTCCAATGGATGCCCTCATTAAAATTCTTTCTCTTAGAAGTCTTCTGCTTGTGCCAAGTAGCTGATCAAGGGATGTTTGGCCTCAGGTGGCACATTTTCCAGAGTAAAGTCACTCTTTCTTTTTTTTGTGAATGAAAGGTGTCTCACCTGTTCAGAAGGTACCAATTTTCCCCCACCCTAGAATATTAAGTAAGTGATGCCATCTGAAAATAGTGGTGTGAAGGCTTTTCTCCTGTGAAATCTGGGCATTCGTTGGTGACTATGTGTGTTTGTGAAAAAGTCACACCAGAAGAAAAAAGCTAGCTGGGGTGTGTTCTGGTTTTCTCTCGTAGTAGTGATACCTCATGTTGCTTATTTTCCACTCAGATTAAACTAGAACCACCCAAAAAATGTCCCACTCAGGATCAATAATATGAAACATTACATACAAGTAGCCCTCAAATGTACAGTCACAACGGAGGCCAAAATTTCTGTGGCCATTTGTTCAGTGAACTTTGTCCCATTCTACGACTTTGCTTGCTGCCGTTGTTGAGTGAATCATTGCAGTGGTTAAGCTAATGACACAGTTGTTGAGTCAACTGTTGGTCCCCATGGATTTTGCTTGTCCAAAGGTCACAAAAGGATGAGCCCAGGACATTGCAACCATCATAAAGATGAGACAGTGGCCAAAAGTCTGAATTTTGATCACGTGGCCATGGGGATGTAGCAACGGTCGTAAGGGTGAAAAACAGTCATAACTCACTTTTTGCAGTGTCGTTGTAACTTTGAACGGTCACTAAATGAACTGTTGTAAGTGGAGAAATACCCATACGTTGTTTAGGTGCAGATGGCTTATCGGGGTAGTTTCTGAATCTAAACCAAACCCTCCTGTCGCCCAGACGGATGCATAAACTCACTGCTTTTGGGTAGCTGATTTCTCTACCTCAATTTCTGCCAGTATTTCATTAACGCTTTTTGTAAATATCTTTACGTTGGTTAAGCCTCAGCACTTCAGATCCCCACATCTGAGCTGGAATATCGCCAGAGAAAGAGGCTAGCATGGAAAACAATGGATGCAAACATACGCTGAAATAAGGACCATCAGGTATTTCATCACTGGGAATCATCCATGCTGTGTCGTGATAGTGCAGGAGGGGAGAGAGAGAGAAAGAAAGAAAAAAGAGAGAGAAAGAGAGAGAGAGAGAGAGAAAGAGAGAGAGAGAGAAAGAGAAAGAGAGAGAGAAAGAAAACAGAAGAGGAGAGGAGAGAAGGAAGGAAGGGAAGGGGAAGGAAGGAAGGAAGGAAGGAAGGAGGAAGAAGAAAGGAAGGAAGGGAGGGAGGAAGAAGAAAGGAAGGAAGGAAGGAGGAAGGAAGGAAGGGAGGGAGGAAGGAAGGGAAGGAGGGAGGAAGGGTGGAAGGAAGGAAGGAAGAAGAAGGAAGAAAGGAAAGGAAGGGAAGGAAGGAAGGAGGAAGGAGGAAGGGAAGGGAGGAAGGAAGGAAGGGGAAGGGAAGTGAGGAAGAAAGAAAGAAAGAGAAAGAAAGAAAGAAAACTAAAAATAAAATTAAGTGCCTGCTGATTGTCTCCATCCTGAGGGTCTCTGTGGCTGTTCCGATTTCTGAAATTGCCACTCCTTATTCACTCATGGAGATATTGGGTGATGTCATTTTCAACCAATCATAAGAGAGTCTTTCCCATGTTGTCATCCTCTTTTGTTGGATTTGATTTTGGGGAAAGAAAGAAAGAGAGGGAAGAGGGGAAAGGGAAGGGAACTTTAAAATGCAGTTGGAAGACGTCAAGGAGGCTTCTTCCCTCGCGAAGGGGGTTTCTGCTCTTGTAATTAATTGCTTCCTGTTCACTCCTGCAACTATGGCAACTTGAATTGCTCCATCATTAGCCTGGTCCTTTCTGTTTTGCAGTCGGGCAATTTATCTGGAGGATGTCAAGTCATTGGAAATGGCCAAAAAAAATTAAAAATTCGCCAGGTCCCTACAGGCTACAGCAGAGAACTCACCGAAAGAGTTAACTCAGGAAGGTTGTAGTTACGTAACTCAAGATAGTAACTAAACCGTAGTGGCAGGGCACTATTTTCACAGAAATAGGCAAAGGAATGTGCTCTCTGCACTCAAGTCAGCTGCATGAAGCTCACAAAACGAAGGTGGATGTCGACAAAATAGATTTCTTTCCGTACAAATATGTGTCTAGTCCGAGGAATTAGAGCAAAACCGATTCCGAGTGAGACTTTACTCCTTTGGACAACGTTAAGTCTGCCTCTTGGGAGTTTCTCTACATCTAATTTTCCAGGTTTCTTACCTGTAGCTTTTCTCGGAGAGGCTTAGTGTGAGGAGTTCATCAGTTGTATCTTTTTAGGAGAAAGGCTGCCCCAATCTATATTCCGATAATGTCTAGGTTAGATTACTCAAATGTGTTGCATAGAAGTTGCCCTTGAAGGTTGTCTGGGAAATTCATCTAGAGATGAATCAATGTCTCCCATTCTGTGTGTTTGAATAGATGAAGTTCCAGACCGTTGCAGAATTAATTACTTTGGCTGTCCATTCACTTCCGACAACCCAGTTTTGGGCACTGATAGTTAATTTTTACACACTGCCTGGCTCCTGAATTCAATCACTGGTAGTCATACTTTAACATTCTTTTAAATTTTGCTGGTCGTTGATCAAATAAATGTTATTGATTGATTGACTGACTGACTGACTGATATACTCATCTGTTTTCTTTTCTTTTACCCCTTCTCTTTCTCCCATTCTCTCTTTTCCTGCTCATTTGGCCTTCAAAACCTCAAGGAAGTTTTCCTCTGATGTGTTGCATTTATATTTTTTAGCAACAAAGAAATAAAGGGAGACCAGCATGGATCTATTTCAAGCTATCTCACTGTTGTCACAGCTGGCTGTACTCTTTCTGGGATTCGAATCAGGTTGCTTGAATCCCAGATAAGGTAGTGTTCCAATATTTGAGGGGCTGCCACAGAGAGGAAGAGGTCAAGCTATTTTCTAAAGCACCTGAAGGCCAGACAAGGAATAATGGATGGAAACTGAACAAGGAGAGATTTAACCTGGAAATAAGGAGGAATTTTATGACAGTGAGAGCAATTAACTAGGGAAACAGACGTTGCCCTCGGCAGTTGTGGGAGCTTCATCACTGGAGGCTTTCAAGAAGAGACTGGACTGCCATCTGTCAGAAATGGTGTAGGATCTCCTGCTTGGGCAGGGGGTTGGACTAGATGACCTACAAGGTCCCTTCCAACTCTGATGATCTGTTATCTGTATGGCGAGCTGACGAGAGCTAAATAGCTTGAAATAGATCTATATTAGTCTCCCTTTATTTCTTTGTCATTTAATATAAATTCAACACACACACACAAAAGTTTGTCGCAAAAGCGACTGCCTGCGACTGCTCCTGGATTGGGGCAGAAAGGTGAAAACAGAAGCTGAATGGTCTGTCTTATATTTGGGTAGACCAGGTTGCCCCGATCGACCGGTTTCACCAGAAAACCACTTTTCCTCTGATGGAAAACACGATCTTTCTTCTTACCGTCAGACCGGGAGAGCAGGGGTACATTTGCTTAAGAAACCGCAGGCCTTGCCAATCTTTCAAATCACAGTTGATCACAGACTGTTGATGG
Organism: Naja naja; assembly: GCA_009733165.1. NCBI lineage: Eukaryota > Metazoa > Chordata > Lepidosauria > Squamata > Elapidae > Naja > Naja naja. The sequence continues at coordinate 5,293,955 of CM019163.1, forward strand.
AGCAACGGCTCTCTTGCTGAAAATTATCTCAACCTGAACCGTTCGTGGGGAGCTCTCCAAGGTCCTATTCTTGTTCATAATTCTTTTTCTGCCGAGTTCCCAATCTCTGGTGCCTTCCTTTCCATGGCAGGCTAGTACACACTATATTGATGATTGTCATCTGTCTATTTATTGGATTTACCCTGCTTTTCTTCCTGCATGGAAATGAAGGCCGCATACTGTACACCTGCTCAGGACTGACTTTCCCCCCCACCCAGGCTCCGCTTTTCTTTTTTTTTAATTACATTTATATGCCGCCCTTCTCCGAAGACTCAGGGCGGCTTACAACTTTTGGGATACAACCCAATGTGCTCAGCAATAGCCTTCATTCCATTGTATATGCCTGCTTATTACTAAGCGGCATTTTTACAAGGTCAGCTAATTGCCCCCAACAATCTTGGGTCCTCAATTTACCTACCCCGAGAGGATGGAAGGCTGAGTCAACCTTGAGCCTGGTGGGATTCGAGCCTACAGTAATTGTAGACAGCTGGATCTTAAGAGCAGGCATTTACAGCCTGAGCCACCAAGGCTCCGCTTCAAGAAGATTGCTGCAGATGCAAGGAGACTAAGCTGGTCTGAGGACCCTTTCCTCAAGGTGGTAGCCCACACCCAACTGGGCCAAGGCCACACGTTGAAAGGAAGCACATCAAGGCATTTAAAAAAATATTTCTTTGGGGCGAAGAAAGCAACTCTGTGGAATTTCATGTTCAATGTGTCCCAGAAGCTGCATGGGCAACTCAATTGATGGCTTCCTGTTTTCCTGCTAATGAGAAGGGGATGGATGACAGGCCCAGTCATGGAGTAATGCTTTAGTCCAACATCATTTTGTGTGCTTCATTGAGAAGGAGAAGGAGAAATAAAATCAAACAGAGGAGGAGGGAAAGGAGACCCCCAGCTAGATGTTGAGACTGAAGGATTATCCAAGTCAAGGGAGTTGCCACGATCAGGGAATTCATCCTCGCTTCCTCAGTTACAAGCAGGAACAAGAACCGCTTGAGTTTTGGTTGTCATTGTGTTATTGTTGTTGTTGTTGTTGCACTAGCCCTGTAAGCAGACCCACCTGATTCACTCATCCTGGACTGCGGATGGGAAGGCAATGTGCAATATCGTTCCCTGCTCAGAAAGCGTGCATCTTCTGCGCGTGTACAATTTCTGTTCTGGGGGGCATTCAGACGTCTGGCAGGAAGCCGCCTGCTGCGAAAGTAACCATAATCATCTGCGCTTATCGTTGCAGTGCAAAAAAGAAAAGAGAAAACAACAATAACAACCCAGGAATGTGTGAAGTCAGCCAGGGAACTCGATAGATTCGCCTGGTTTCCGATGGGTCTCTTCAGGCTGCGTTACCCCCTTGCAAATAAGGGGGTCTGGGGGAAAGGCAGGGGAATGGCCTGCAGGGAAGACACCATGAAATGTGGCTATCCTCAAGGCGACAGCCTGGTGGGTGCACATACCCTACTCAGAACGGCCTGTTGTGCTCCACAGACAGCGCATGTGTACTCATAGCTTAACTGTTGAGTAGGCGCCTTGTGACTGCTCTGTTTTTTTGCCAATGCAATCTTTCTCTCTCCAGCCTTGGGAGGCCCCACTTATTACCTTTTTTTAAGCATTCCACCCCACATCCCGAGCTGCCATGTAAACCTTAGGGTTCCCATCATCTGGTGCATTTTAACATTCCCCGTTAAGTCAGTTTATGTAAATGTGACATTTGTATCAAGGAACCCTCCCTAATCTTCTCAGTTCTACGGAGCCAAACAAGAAGTGGATTCACAACTCAAGTCCCCCTCTTCCCCCCCCATGCCCCCGAGTACCTAGGGGGTCCAGAGTTATTCTGCAACCTATTTCCTCCCAACTGCCTTTCTTCTCTTCTTGGCTTCCCTCTAGCTTCGTGGCACTGGGGTTTACAGAAGCAAAGCAATCTAGATTTTAAGGTCATAACCCTGGAGGGACCTGCCATTTTAATTAATAGCAACAAAATCGTAGTTACTGTTTCTTTGAAAGCATGGAATAGGAGCTGGAAAGACTCATGTGCAGAGGTGGTAATCCAGCAGGCTTCTGACCAATTCTGGAGAACTGGTAGTGGGAATTTTGAGTAGTTCAGAGAACCAGCAAATACCGCCTCTGACTGACCGCACCAACCCCATCTATCCTCTGCCTCCCGAGTCCCAGCTGATCAGCTGGGTCTTCTTTCATTGCCCAGCACATGAGGACGGAGCTGGAAAGCAGGTTAGTGGGGTGGGGAGGGAATAGGGATTTTGCAGTAACCTTCCCCTGCCGTGCCCACCAAGCCATATCATGCCCATCAAGCCACGCCCACAGAACGGAGGAGAACTGGGGGATTGTTGGTGCTCTCTGAGCTTGGTTGTTTTCTTGCAGATGTTTCACAGCCCTACCAGGTAACATCATCAGTGTTAGAAGGAAGTGGGGTTTGTGGAGAGGAGGGGACGGAGGCAGCTATATTGCTGTGCTCTCCGTCAGATACAGAGCCTGCCTGTCCTGGAATATGGACTTAGCTTTTCATTGTTTGTACAATGTCCTGATACAGGATATTGCAGGAGGCAAGGAGAAGGTGCTGCTTCCCTCCCTCCCTCCTTCCTCCACCACGAGAGTTGGAGCAGATGAAGACGCTCCATCATGTAGCTTCGGTGGGTATTCACAGATCTAATAACTAAGCCTCCACCAGAGTGTCTCCCTGTCACTCATGTCAACATCCTGGGCAAATGTTATTAAAGGGAAGGTCAGAGCAATCTGGCACTGTGTACTTTGTCAGGAGGAAGGAAGAGGTGATG